>PISX010004646.1:78662-118414 GCA_004024625.1 Mellivora capensis | reverse complement strand
GATTTAGTGCTCCATTGCTCCGCCGCTTGCCGGGAGCCGGCCCCTCCCCCGCGGTCTATCCTCCCATCGCTTTCGATTCACTTCTCCGCCGGTCCTACCTTTCAGAAAGTGGTTGATTTCCTGTTTCCAGAATTGCTGTTCTTCCTCTCTTCGATCTCCCGTTGGATTTGTAGGTGTTCGCAATGTTTTGATAAGCTATCTAGCTGATCTCCTGCTACCTGATGTTGTCTCAGCTGCTACTGCTCCGCCATCTTGACTCCTCCCCCCCATTCCCTGATTTTAAACTTAAAATGATTTTCATAGTCTTGTGAGTTATAGCTTGGAAAGAATAACTGTAAACTGAGTAGGTATTAATGGGAGATAAGAAGAAAAGGTAATGCCATGATAAGATTATGAAACTATTTGTCATATTTCAAACTGTTTCCCTGTGGAGGTTATACTGTTTAGAATAAGATTATGAGTGATTCAAACCTTTACTTTTCCATGAGAATTTTGTTATGGCATGTATTCATACATGTATACATATTTGAAATGTGTAAGTTGCTAAAAAGTATACAGTTGGCTTCACACAGTTCACAGACATGAGGCTAATTCATCCATAATGATCCTCTCTGGTCATTACTTGGTCTTGTGAACTATGTCTCAAAAGAATGTGGTAATTCAGCACCACTTACTAGTTACATGATCTTGGACACATTTACTTAGAATCTCTATGCCTGTTTCACATCTGTTAACAACCTGCAATCATAACTTATCTCTTAGGGTAGTTGTGGGGAGTTAATAAAAATAATAGATGCATTATGACTAGCATAATGCCTGGCAAATGTAGGCATTCACTAAATGCTTGTTATTATAAATCAATCCTTCCTTCCACAGCTTTTATTCAGCATTTGTATATGCCACACAGTACTCTAAGGTCTGGGTATACAACGGTGAACAAAACAGATAAATGAGGGATGCCTGAGTGGCTCAGGAGGTTAAGCATCTGCCTTTGGCTCAGGTCGTGATCTCAGGGTCCTGGGATCAAGTCCTGCATCTGGCTCCCTGCTTCTTCCTCTCTTGCTCCCCCTGTTTGTGTGTGTGCTCTCTCTCTCTCTTTCTCTGCCAAATAAATAAATAAAATCTTAAAAAAAAATGAATGAGACGGTAAAAAGTATACACATAACTAAGATTATATAAGTAAAATAAATGGTGGAATAGATAATGATAAGTAATAGGAGAAAAATAGGGCAGAGAAGTAGGAAGTACATTGAGGTAGAGGTTGGTAATTTTGAATAGTTTGGCTAAAGAAGGCATCACTGAAATGATGACATTTTAGTAAAGACCTGAAAGAGGTGAGGGAATAAGCCATGGGATATCTGGGAGAAGAACATTTCAAGGGGGTAGGGATTGGGCCAGTACAGAGGCCCTGAGGTGGGAGCAATAAGGAATCTGTATGGAGTGAGCAAGGGTAGAAGATTAAGGGAGGAGTTATATAGAAGTAATATGGGCCAGATGGTTTGGACCTAGAAGGAGGCTGCTAAGACCTTGACTTTCTTTGAGAGATTTAGGAAGGCTTTGGAGGGTTTTGAGTAGAGTTTGAGTAGAGATGTGACTTAATCTGACCTATGAATCAAGGGTCACTCTGGCTGCTGTCTTGAGGACAGCCTGAAGGGATATGGTTCGAAGGCCATTGTCAGTTTAGGTGAGAGATGGTACCTTGGAGGTGATGATAGTAGTGGAGATTGTAAACTGTGTTGGCTAATTGATATATATTGAATATTAAAACAACAGGTTCTGTTACAGGATAAGGTTTAGAGTGTGAAAGGAGGGACAAAGATGCCCCAAGGTGTGGGGCCTGAACAACTAAAAATAGTGGCATTACTGAGAAGGAAAAAATTGGAAGTGTGTATGAGCAGGGGAAGATCAGAATTTTAATTTGGCCTATGTTTTGTTTGTGAATTTTTTGAGACATTCAGATGAAGTTGTGGAAATATAGTTGGATTAATTATACTGGAATTCAAGAGAAAGATCTGGGCCAGTGGTAAAATTTTAAGAGTCTTAGGCATGCAGATGGTTTCTAAAGCCATGAGACTGAGTGAGATGTCCAAGAGAGTGAAGTGGATAAAGTAGAAAAGATGAACCAGCAAAAAAAATTGCGGGTGAGTACACTGAGACAGGAAAAAAAAAGAAAACAAAATAAAAAATGAGACTGATAATATTCTAGAAGCCAGAAGAGTAACAGTTAGTGAAATGCTAATGGGTCAAGTAAGGTGAGGACCAAAGATTAACCAATATATTCTACAGGAGGTCATTGGTTACCTTTTCATTAACCAAAACCTAAAGTTTCCTCATTGATTCTGCCCTCATATAGCCGTCTTCAGCTTCCTCTGAACCACTTTTTGGTCTGCTGTTTTTTCTGTTGCCAGACTGCTCTTCATCACCTTTCAGTATTCTTATACAGCTTTTGATTCTATTATAAATGAGCTTTCCTGTTTTGTCATTGTGTCATGCAATTCTTTCTTCACATCCTGGTGCCTTTCTGTGCATGGGTTTATAATAGCCATTGTGAGTGGAGACCACCTCCCAGCCCCACTCTGCCTTTGAAATTCCCTATGATTGTTCTGCAGTGTTAACACTGTTTTAAGGCCACCTGCTAATTCCCAGTACTTTGTTTTTGGTTTTTTTTTTTTTTTTTTTTAAATCTTTAAGCAAAACTCCTTTCTTTTTCTGGTGCTAACATTATGCATCTGATTTCCATGACCTGCACCACCTCTGTGTCATTACCTCCTGGCGTTACTGCTGCTACCCGAGTTATTGGATATTTTGGTATTGTCAGTCCCAGGCCCCTTGGATCACTAGAAGCAGTCCACTGGAAGGGCTCATAGTTTGTCAAATGTTTATTACATCATATGCATATCCCTCATTGTCTCTAAAAGAGGCAACACTCACATATTTATACACTCTTCTGTGACTTTTAAAAATGTACACATCTCATTAACTTTAAAAATACACATTTCGGGACGCCTGGGTGGCTCAGTTGGTTAAGCGGCTGCCTTCGGCTCAGGTCGTGATCCCAGCGTCCTGGGATCGAGTCCCACATCGGGCTCCTTGCTCGGCAGGGAGCCTGCTTCTCCCTCTGCCTCTGCCTGCCACTCTGTCTGCCTGTGCTCGCTCTCTCTCTCTCTGACAAATAAATAAATTAAAAAAAAATACACATTTCATTGAGAGCAGATGCAGAGACAATGAATACTTGATACTTTGTAGAAGAAAATTTGGTTTAGTTCTAAAAAATATGCTAAGTACCAAATACGTGCTAAAGCTTAAATTGGGTCGCAAAGCTTCAGAGTGAGTAAGACAGGGTTATTGCCCTCAGGGAATATGTGGGCGGTATGCGTATATGTGTATGTGTTGTGTTGTGGGCTACACAGCACTGAGATAGGCAAGAGAAAAACATACTGTCAAAATCTTATACTCATGTGTGCTAAGTGCAGGTGATCACTGCACTCAAGTGATCTGAGTGATAAAAGGCAGGACTGTTACTTCAATTTTTGCCTGTCTTTGTGGGCTACTTCAATCCCTGACAGCTTAGCTATCTTTAACTCTGGCTCTGCTCTGTTCCTGGCACTAGTTGAGAATAAGGTGAATGGCACAGATGTGGGGTTGGTCTCACTGTCCTCTCACTGCCCCAAATGATAGGCTCCTGCAATTTGATGGACACAGTGGCTGGGAGGAAGGAGAGGGGAAAAGGTCTAGGAGTGGGAAAGTACCGAGTACTGAGTCAGAGAGGGGGAAAATGTGTCTTAAAGTCTCTTTCCTCTTCCTCCCATAGAGTTTTCAGTCATAAAGAGAAGTGCCTGACGAAGAGCTCAGTAGAAGTTCGCAGTGAAAGAGGCCTCTGAATGGAAGCCCCTGGTAGGGACTGTAGGTGTGTATAGGAACGTGGCTGGTCAGGGGGGCCCTGAGTCTTTCACTGTAATTCCTTTCAGAGATTGCAGTGCATTGGCTGCTCATCAAGTCTGGTGTGGGGGAAGATTTCCCCTAGGAGGCCTGATAGGTAAAGCCTTTCTATTTGTCTATGGTTGGTCCTGAAGGATCACACACATAGGTTTTGATCAGGAGCTAGACTCTTCAAAGCCTAACAGTAGAAATAAGTCTGGGATGCTAAGGGTTGTAAGTGAGAAGAAATTTTTTGAGCCTGAGTATAGGGCAGGGGAGGTATCAGGGAAGCTTTCCTGGAGGCTGTGAATCTGGAGTTGACCTAAATGATAAATAGATGTTGGGCCACTCTTCTATGAGAAGCATATTCTGAGCTGAGACAGAGATATGAGCAAAACCATGGAGGCATGACTTTAGGTCATGACCTAAAGTGTACTTAAAGATGATGAGTGTCTTAATTTCCTATTGCTGCTGTAACAAATTACTACAACCTAGTGGCTTAAAATGGCAGAAATGTATTCTCTTATAGTTCTGACTATCAGAGTCTAAAATAAAGGTTTCCACAGGGCTGTGTGTCCTCTGGAGACATCAGAAAGTAGAAGCTGCTTTCTCCAGCTTCTAGAGCATTCCTACATTCCTTGGCTTGTGCCCCCTTCCTCACTCTTTAAAGCCAGCAGCATAGTATACTCTCTGCTCTCCGGTTTGGTTCTTAGATTTTCCCTTTCCCACTGTGATCTTCCTGCGTCCCTCTCCCCCGTGAACACGTTGGGTCCATCTGGATCAATCAGAATAATTCCCCATTTCAACATGCTTAAACTTACATCTTGCAAAATCCTTTTCTTCCATGGAAATTAATGTTTTGATGTTCTTTTATTTACCCTGCTGGTTAAGGAGGGTTCTCTATCTTAAATGGTGCAATGCCAAACACACGACATCTGACCCTGGAACAGTGAGATGGACATCAGTTTACTGGTCATATATATTCAGAGCTGAGGACACATATCATGCAGGGGTTGCATATAATGCAGGAGCTGCACTTGGGAATACAGTGAATAAGTGGGGGGATGTGAGAGGGAGGATTTGGGGTTGGATTCCTGTGAGAGCATGATTCATCAGAGAATAGAATTCCTTTGTTTGAATAATTTTGTGAACTGCAGAGAACTGAAACCCACTACGCAGAGATAAGCAGGCACTGTGCCCGGTACCCATGATCAGGAAGATTGTTTAGCTAGGGAACTTTACCTGCAGGAGCCGAGTGGGTAGGAAACTTGGCAGTTAGGCCATTTGAGGCCCTCCCAATACTTTAGGTCTCAAGGCAACACCTAATGCTGAATCTTAATCTCAGGCCTTACATCACAGGCAACGTATTCACAGGTTTCGTGGATTAGGATGTAGGTATTTTTAGGAGTCATTATTCAACATACCACAATAAATAATTGAGTTTTGCTGGAGAGAAATTTATAGTTTTGAGAGAAATGGATGGAGGTGAATTTAGGACTCAAGCTGTATCTGCTGAAGATACAAAGCTGAAGTCCTTACAATTCTATCCTGATAATGATGATAATAGTAACTAAAAGATCAGCTCACATTTATGGGGCACCTGGGTGGCTCAGTCCGTTGAGCCTCCAACTGTTGATTTTGGCTTGGGCCATCATCTTAGAATGGGATTAAGCCCCAAGCTGGGCTCTGCACTCAGCATGAAGTCTGCTTGAGATTCTCTCTCTCCCTCACCCTCTGCCCCTTCCCTGACTCATGCTCTCCCTCTAAATAAAATAATAAAATCTTAAAAGAATACAACATCAGCTTATATTTAGAGGACACATATCACATGTTGTACACTATGCTGAGGGCTTGACCTGTATTTGCTAGTTATCATTGGGACACTGTGAGGTATATCTCCATTTCACAGATGGAGGTTTGGAGATTATATAACTTACTCAAGATCATATAGTCCTAAAGTGATAAGCCACAGCCATGACACAGATAGTTAACATCAGTATACTACAGTATCATGCCATAGAGTTAGCTCTTTATCACACTAGTGATGGGGGAAGGGTACATGATTCAAGGGTCCTGGAGCAGGGCACGACATGAATAGGCATCAAAGTCTGTAAGCTTGGAAGGTCTCATCTATGTGTGGGGAGGAATGGTTTAGGGGCCACTTAGGAAAAGGTGCTAAGCTGTTGAGGATACTCCTGGCCAGCATTATTCCCTGAAACGATCAGTCTTGTTCTCTGATTCTCATATGAAACAAAGGATTTAGTCTAAATTTGGAACATTTGATGGTCACTTTTTCTTGCTTTACCAGTGGATGTTACTGTGCATTAGTGGTCAGTATGCATGCACGGTACCTTCTCTTCTGTTGCTTGTCCCTACGAATGAAGCACTTTTCTGTGACTTGTATGTAAAGCACAGAATCGAGGGTGTAGATGCAGAAAGCCTCTCTTGGCTTGTTCTCCAGTGCCACACTGGGGACATAGTGTTTACTCAGCTGTTACTGAAATAGTATTTTGTTTCCATTCCAGTATTGTTCCCTGCGAACACAGCTTTAGGGTTGGATTCCCTGTGGAGTGGGGTGAAAGATAACATTCAAGTCTCCCAGTCTCCAATCTACACCCGTCAGGTAACTCTTAAAGGCAGAATATTTTTTATGTAAGGGTGGAAGAATAATGGTTCGGAACCTGTGTAGTATGCAAACAGGAGAATGTTCAAATTGGTTCTCTCCTCGGCCTTTGGTATTTTCGGGTACTATAATTATGCAGTCACTAACTGAGAGGCTACAAGGGAAACAATGACGTTGGGTGAATGAACATTTTAATACAAAAATAGAAACAACAGGCAACTCATCTCAAAATCCAGGGATCATCTTTGTTAGGAAGTTAGTTGTAATAGGAGTCCGAGATACATTTTCTCACTGTCAGCATATTCCATATGACATTAATAGCATTAT
The DNA here is from genome assembly GCA_004024625.1 of Mellivora capensis. NCBI lineage: Eukaryota > Metazoa > Chordata > Mammalia > Carnivora > Mustelidae > Mellivora > Mellivora capensis. The sequence goes on along the minus strand of PISX010004646.1, from coordinate 111,546 downwards.
TCTGAAAGTCAAGGTCAAATCACATTAGTTTTAACCTACTCTGTGCAGAGAGTATTTAGGAAAAGTAAACACTATCCTAATGGATATTTGTTCTTTTTTCTAGGATAGATTATAATAGTAGCTTGGCATTAATTTGACTTTCTACTTTGAACTGCTATTGTTAAATCTCTTAAAACATCTTTTGCTATATGTAGTAAGACATTCAATAAATATTTTAAAAAAAGACAAAAAGCCAAACAAAAATGAAATAAAATCGGTATAAGATCTAGGTCTTATACCAAGGTCTGGGACAAAGTTCCATTCTGTAGAATTCAAGTTATTTTTGTAATATTGTCCTATAATTTATGAAATGTGTATGCGTTCCTAAGAAACTTCTTCTGCAGTGCCAAACAAATGCCCTAGAATTGGAGGACAGTGTTCATGGAAAAAGTTTGAATCAACAACAAATAAATTTTAATATTTTTTAAAGTAAGTAACTTGAAAAGAAAGGTTATGACCTTGTGTAAAATGAATGTTAGAGAGGCGCCTGGGTGGCTCAGTGGGTTAAGCCACTGCCTTCGGCTCAGGTCATGATCTCAGGGTTCTGGGATTGAGTCCCGCATCGGGCTCTCTGCTCAGCAGGGAGCCTGCTTCCCTCTCTCTCTCTGCCTGCCTCTCTGCCTACTTGTGATATCTGTCTGTCAAATAAATAAATAAAATCTTTAAAAAAAGAAGTATGAATGTTAGAAACATCTTAATACGTGAACATATTTAGCTACCACTTAACTCATATTTTTAAAATAAAAATACTTGGTTTTTATTTCATTTTTTAATAAAGTGGATTAAGAAAAATATAGTAGAAGTTAAAACAATTAAAAATATACATGTGTCTATATGCTGCGTTTTGTTTCTGGATACTTTAATGAAGCTTAACAACTATATATATATATATATATATATATATATATATATATATATATATTTAAGATTTTATTTATTTATTTGACAGACAGAGATCACAAGTAGGCAGAGAGGCAGGCAGAAAGAGGAGGAAGAAGGCTCCCTGCTGAGCAGAGAGCCCGATGTGGGGCTGGATCCCAGGACCCAGGGATCATGACCTGAGCTGAAGGCAGAGGCTCTAACCCACTGAGCCACCCAGGTGCCTCAAAACTCAACAAAAATATTAAAAGAAAAATAACCACACGGAAGTAACAAGGGCTTGCAACACAGCAACCAACCAATGGCCATTAAGAGACCACATCTGTGTTCTCTGTAACTGACCCTGGCCTGAATGAATTTCAGAATTGCACTTTTATCACGGTGCCATTTTTTTTTTTTAAAGATTTTATTTATTTATTTGTCAGAGAGAGAGCGAGAGAGCAAGCACAGGCAGACAGAGTGGCAGGCAGAGGCTGAGGGAGAAGCAGGCTCCCTGCCGAGCAAGGACCCCGATATGGGACTTGATCCCAGGACGCTGGGATCATGACCTGAGCTGAAGGCAGCCGCTTAACCAACTGAGCCACCCAGGCGTCCCATGGTGCCATTTTTATAAAGGCAAAAGTTGCATAACTTTGCATCCCTAAGTAAATGAATGTAACAATATTTTATATGTGAACACACCCTCCATTTCATCATATTCATGAAAGGAAGAGAAAGAACACCAGGCTAAAAATGTGGCAGCCCTTATTTATAAGTGTTTGGACTATAGAAAAAATATAGCAGACAGGATATAGGGTCACTGACATGATTCCCAACTCCTGGTCTGTGTGAGTCCCTCCCCTTGAATATGGATGGGATCTGTGACTTGTTCCTAATCAACAGCATATGCAAATGTGATGGGATATGTGTGATTATGTTACATAAGATGTAGCACTGGTCTTGCTGGAGTCACTCACTCCTTTGTTAATTACAAGGAAGAAAGTCACCATGTGATTGCCTGTGTTGAAAGACCTAGTTAGGAAGGAACTAAGGGTGGCCATTAGAAGCTGAAGGTGGTCTCTGGTCAACAGCCAGCAAGACTAAAACCCTCAGTCCTACAACTCTAAGAAACTGAATTCTGCAAAAAGTGGATCATTCACTGCTTGAGTCATGTATGTGACACCATAGCACCTGCCAACACCTTGATCCCAGCTGATGCAGCTCTACTCAAAGCACCCAGATTAGATATGCCCAGACCCTGACCCCCAGAAATGGAATAAATGTGTGTCATTTTAACCTATTAAGTTTGTTAAGCCCAATATATGTTCATATTTATAGCTACGTCACGTCTATATCTCTGTGAGTATCTGTAGCTTAGAGGTATCTGCATTAGTGGAGGCTTTCCAGAGAAGCAGGACCAGCAGGATGTGTGTATGTTCATATATACAACTTGTATGTTTGTATCTCTCTAAAGAGATTGATTGATTGATGTGCCTTACGGAATTGAATCTCATGATCATGGAGGCTTAGTGAATCTAAAATCTCATGGGGTAGGCCAACAGGCTGGGAGACTAACGAAGAATTATAGTTTGAGTTCAAAGGCAGTTTCCTAGCAGAATTCTTTCTTGCTCAGAAAGGTCGGTCTTTGGTCAGTTAAGGCCTTCGCCTGATAGAAAGGGGCCCACTCACATTATGGAGGGCAATCTGCTTTACTCAAAAGTCCACTGACTTTAATCTCATCCAAAGAATACTCACAGAAACATCCTGAATAATACTTGACCAAATGCATGAGCACCACGGCGTAGCCAAGTTGACACCTAAAATCAACTATCACAGCATACAAGAGAGAATCCCTTGAAAGGGGTATAACCTTAAAAATTCTCTGAATATATGTTATCTACATAACATAGCTATGTAAATGAATGGAAAATCAGAACCTACAAATTAATATAGTTGCAGAGAATGCTATGCACTCCATCTAACATGACTAATACTGATATTTCTATCAAATATAATTTGAAGTAAGTGTTTTCATATAAGCCTCCTCTTGTAGATTAATGAAGTAATGGAAGGATATTGAAAGTGGTATAAAACAGCAATGTCAACTGGAAAGAAAAATATAATAAAAATGTCTTTAAATGGAATAAAAAGATTAATGAAAATCCAAAATGTGATCAATTTATAGATTGAGCTGATTACAAAACATTATTTTGTAATCATTAAGCAAGGGGATATTAAAAGCAACACCAGGATTGTACATTACTAGTACTTGGACCCAAACTATCTCTCTTCATGTGCAGTCTGGGATGAGAATTCTGGCATCCTCTGACTACCTTGCTTTTTTAAGAACCAATTTAATCCAGTTCAGAAGTGTGTGGATCTTGCTGCATTGGAAATTGGTGTTTGGATATAAGTTTTTGCTATCCTATGGGCAAGAGCCAACGCTTCAGGAATTCTGTTGATACCAGCAATGCTGTTCAGTGGTAGCTCTTTGAATACTACCCTGTCAAGGATAGTTTGTCTGACGTTCTGAGACCTGGGTCTATGGAGTACCTGGGGCTTTATAGCTCCCTATTCTGTGTTTCTAGATGCTGCTTTTGAAGAGTAGGGAAAGGTGTGAGGTACCCACTTACTTTTCTCATTAGTAGCAACTCTTGCCAAGAGTTCCATTACTTTTGGTCACCCTAGGTGATGCCTTCTTGTAGTTGAGTTGGCTTTTCAGTAACTGTATGGAATGCCGCATGCTTGGTCCTTCCTCAGCTTTATAGTGGCTTGTCCTCACAAGTCTGCTTTCTCTTCCAGATCATTTGCCTTTTACTTTCATGTCTTGTGGCTGTGCTGTGGGGTGATATGTTCCTACCTCACTCTGGAAGCCAATGACAGGGACACATCTTTTGGATCACCAAAATACAAGGAAAGTCTTATTATAAGTTTTTATTCTATAGAATGATCCAATGATTAGGACTTGAAAATCAGTAAACTTGAAATAATATATATTCCAATAACTTTCCTAAATAAAAAACTTAACAACTGGCTTTCCTGAAAGCATTCTTACTCTCTATAATATTTTTCTTTTAAAACCTTTAATAATTACACATTGCCTCCTACTGAGATACGGTGTGAACTTTGTACCATGGTCCTTGCTCCTATTGTTTCTGGAATACTCTTTTCGCATCCTTTCACCTCTTCCAATGTGTGCATACCTGTGCATGCCTGCTCTCTCATACACACACACACACACACACACAGAGAGTCACTCCCTCTCTCTCTCTCACTCCTTTGTCTCCTGAGGGTGCCACTACCCTTTAAGGCCCATTTCATTTTCCATTTTCTCTGTGAAAACTTTTCAGATTTCTTTAGGTAACTGTTAATCTATTTTTCTCTCTTTTTAAAGATATTTATAGTGTCTTTATTTGTGTTAGAAGCTAAGAACTATCAAAAAGTGTTTCCAAATTTAAAGGAATAATCCAAGTATAAGTCATTCTTCAATGGAAGGCTATTCTGTAATAAAAAGTCACACTATTGAAGCACACATCAACCCAGGGGAACCTCAAGGACAGGATGTTGAGGGAAGATCTGCGCTCCCAAAGATTACAGAGGCTGCTGTCTATTTTTCTTTCAACCTTCGTAGACTGGTTTGTTCCTCTCTTATGGTGCTTCTCTTAGTCTTTACTTATATTGGTGGTTTGTTGTCTTTATTAGATCATAAGCTATTTGGAGGCAAGAACTGGACTTATGATCCTTATGTTAGTTAGGATCTGGATCAATGCCTTGCCCATAATAGGTAGTCAGTACTACATAACAGATAAGTCAGTAAATGGTTGTTGGATCAAAATGAATGAACTCCTTTAGCCATGGCAGAGGCCTTGCCAACAATGAGCTGATGTTCTCTCCTAAAGGGTATCCAGTACACTTAACCATGTAGTCTTCACTCGTATGTGGTAAAATGAGAATCTAAAGGTAAATTAATGAGTTTTCAATAAAGCTAAATTTATTCGACTTATAGGAAAGCCTTTTGTGTTGCTATCTTTCATGCCTGTTGAGAATGGAAATTTCTCCTTCCTTTCATGGAGGTGTTAGTTTGTCAGAAAAATAAAGTTTTAGAAACCATGTGTTATTTTTTTTCATTTCTTTTTATTTTTTATTGGTCAGTGATATCTGAAGTTTTAGAAACTTGTGATCTAGAGTGTTTCTGTATTCCAAGATCAACCAATAAAAGGGTTGAAGAATTCTGGTGAAGCTAGGTATAGTGAAGAAACAATGAACTAAAGTACAGGACAAGTAGTGTCAGTACTAGCACCCTCACAATTAGTTGGTGACATTTCTCATAGCCCTGCATAGTTAAGATAAATACAATTGAGATTGCCTTTCAAAGTAGTTGTGAAACCCAAGGAGGTAATCAAGGTATACAGTATTTTTGTTGTTTTTAGTGGAGTCTGAAAGGAAGGGATTGTGTTAGTTATTGATAAGTGCTTCTTTGTATCTTTAGTGTCAACTGTACTTCCTTTAGTGCTCTCTATAACCCAGAGAAAGTCTATGTCTTTCCTAGGATCTGAATTACAGATTGTTGGGGCACCTGGGTGATTCAGTCAGGTAAACATCTACGTTAGGCTCAGGTCATGATCTCAGAGTCCTGAGATTGAGCCCCACATTGGGCTCCTTGCTCAGTAGGGAGTCTGCTTCTCCCTCTCCCTCTGCCCCTCCCAACAATTCATGCTCCCTCTCTGTCTCTCAAATACAGAAATAAAACCTTAACAAAAAAAGAATTCCAAATTGTTATCCTTCTGGTGACATTGATTTGATTACATATCATAAACTGTCCAGCAGGATGAAATAATAATGTCAGCATTGGCATGCCAGTGGTAGGTATTTGTATAACTAATTCTATCTGAGAAGATATATGGTCTATTTCATTTTTTGGTATGCTCTGGTAGGGTGAGAGATGAACTTTAAGTCTGAAGCATCCTTATGAGGCTATTCTATATGAAGGATTATTTCTATAATGCAAAATTGCCTTTCACTTTGCATGAATCACATTGAATCAAAAGAAAGTGATTGTATTAATTCCTTAAGTGATTGCACATCCACTCTGTGAAGACATGTTGCCAAAATACTGCTCCCGAGTGGAGTAGGGTTAGAGCTGGAATGGTGAAATTGGCCACTTATTTCTCTCCTGTCATTGTCATTTAAAAAAAATGTATTGCACAGGCCACACACACTTTAGAGTTGATGAAATTTGTCTCTTGTCTCCTTTGTCTTCCCCTAATGCCTGAATGTAGTTTCCTATAAGCATTACACACACACACACACACACACACGTATATATACTTATTTATTTATTTACCTATTTCTTTACCTACCTCCCTCCCTCCCTCCTTCCTTCCTTCCCAGGCCCCCTGTGGTCTGTGCTGCTCTCTGGCTTTGTACAGAATGCTAATGTGGCACTACCCCCTGGTCTTTCCTCCCAGAAAGTAAGCTCACAAGTTCCTGAATGCTTTACTTCTGATCTAGTTAGACCACACTTTTTTAGGGCAGTTGATCTCAGCTAGATGTTCAGAAAAGGACAGTAAAATAAATTCATACTAAGATGCCATTGTTAATAGCTGACAATAGCTGAGGCATCTTAAGTTCTATCTGTAGACCAAAAACTAGATTGGCCAATATTGGGCTCACAGGAAAGATTTTGATAGAAATCTTCTCTGAACCCTTTGAAGTCATCCACCAGAGACTAACTTAATCCTACTCAAGATGTAGTCTTTCTTCCTGAATTAAGATTTGAATGGATCACTGAACAATAAAGTGACTGCTCTGAATCTAAAGCAAACCTTCTTTGTAGAAGATCCTTAAACTGGAAGATTAATGGAAAGCCAATCTAATCTACCAGTAAAGGACTAAATGAGAAACCTTGCTGGAATTAAAAACAGTAGTTTGACGTGGGGTCCTGGTCTATGTCCATTTAAAATAGATAATAGAAGATCAAAGGAACAGAAATGGGATGAAGGATAGGGAATTGATGGCTTTGAATGTATCAAGTCCTTCATTATTATTTATCAAACATATATTGAACACACGGTAGGACACTAGGGTTTCAAAAGTGAAAGACCTGGTCCCTGAATTAAGGAAGCTCACTCTTTAGGGAGTAGATCTGCAACTAGATATTTACCTTGTAAATATGTGATACATGCTATGATAAAAGTTAAGGACAAGGTATTCTGAGAGTTCAAAGTAGTACCTAGTTTAGACGGGGAGTGGCAAGATACAGGAAAATATTCGGGAAAGCTTTTATTGGGTATGCTAATATTAACTGAATTTTGAGGCAGAATGAAGGTTAACTAGAGGAATAAAAAAAAAAAAGATCTCTTCTACACTCTTGTTCTTTATCTTAATTGGAAAGTCATTAACCCTGAATTAGTCCATTTATTTGTTTTTAAAGTATTTTCTAAGTTCACAAGCATATTGCAGGATAAATTAAAGGTTGAAAAAGCAACTGGAGCAAAAAATAAAAAGCATTCATATTCCTTTTGAATGCCCAACTGTGTGTGCATTTTGGTAATTATAGGCTCAATTACTCATGTGTACATTACCAGTACCACAAATGATGGGTAAAGAAGAGCGCAGTGAGCTCAGACAGAAACTATTTAAAGTGGCTCAGCATTCATTAACTACAAAAACTCTAAATTAAAACAAGTGAGGTAAATTATGAACATGAATTCAAGACGTGGGTATAGATGTATAATATAATATCTAGTGAGCTTCTCATACCTTACTGTGTCCATAATGTGCAGAGGACTTACAGAAACTCCAGGATGAAATTTATGTCTATCTAGAGAATCACTTTTCCTGAAAGACTTAGGAGAATGTAGTTGATAGTAAAACAGTTATGAAACAGTCCATGATGAGTTGAGATATTATTTGTATGATGTGTATATGTCTGTATACATGCCCATACACAATCATGTATTTCCTTTACTTCTTTGGTTTATTTAAGAAGAATAATTTGAAAAAATCCAAAAGACTAAAAGACACAGAGGAATGGCAAAACTTTCAGGTATTATCTTTATCTTTATTGAATCTCCTTATCCTTCATTGTTTATAAATATGTTCAAAGTGCTTTTAGATCCAGGATACAAATACTGAGTCATAACTCATCTCTTACTCCTTGTAATTGCTGCATTTTAAAGGTCTTTTAGCAAAGAACATTTGACTTACTCCCCTCGACTTTCTTTTGGCTGACATTTGCTTTTGCTTTCTCTTTTTTGTCATTTTCAGTCATCACAGAGGCTGATGGAAAAGGTATGAAAAAAAATAAAGCAAGTCTGTTCACCTGGTGAACATGACATATGACACCAGGTGTCACTAAAAAGACTAAATTTTGGCATAATTTTTTCATTTTTGGGTGGATTATGACATGCATGACTTTGACATGACTCTGAATACATCTGGGGATTTTTAAGGAACAAAATACAAAGCAAGGATAGCCACTCCACAATCTCTGACCCAGAAGCTACATGTTCTATTAGGCAGATTGACAAAAGTTTTACATAGGCACGGGGCTGAAAGCAGAGTATTGTGCAGTCTTGCTTCTCCCCACATTTGTGTTTCTAAGTGTATTCCATTTGACTCTGATAACCAGTGTCAAGTACCTTTTCTGTAAAGTATGCAGAGTCAGTTTTGTCAGAGTTGAGCAGTTCTTGGTTGGCAATATTTTCCAACAATATCTCTTCTTTCCTATCTTGTTCTGTCTTAAAAAAAAGAATAAAAATAAAGAACAGGGTATATAAATATCTACTTAATTACAAAGCAATTTCTCTGCCTTCCTTCTCCTCCACACCAAATATTTATAATACAAATTCAAGTGCAGAACGATAAACCTAGGGTGGAAACACCTGGGTGACTCAAGTTGGTTAAACATCTGCCTTTGGTGCAGGTCATGATCCAAGGGTCCTGGGATAGAGTCCTGCATTGGGCTCCCTGCTCTTCTGAGAGCCTGCTTCTCCCTCTGCCTCCTGCTCTCCCTGTTTGTGCTCTCTTTGTCTCCCTGACAAATAAATAAATAAATAAAAATCTTTAAAAAAAAAAAGGGAAGGATAAATTTAGCTGTGTATTTTCCCAAAGCAATGTCCTTACAATGATTGTTTAAAATTACACTGGCGATGGATGAATCACTAAATTCTATACCTGAAACTAATATTGCACTGTATTTTAACTAACTGGAATTTAAATAAAAACTTGAACATTAAAGTTCAGTGAACTTTAAGGGAAATTAAAATAATTCCACTTAATATAACATCCTGAGTTGTTAAATTTATTCCTAGGTATTGTATTAAGAAATGCAAGAATTGAGAATTGTACATTGAAAACTATAAGACATTATTGAAAGAAATGATTGAAAACCTAAATAAATATAAAGATATCCCATGATCTTGGATTGGAAGACAATATTGTTAAGACGGTAATACTCCCCAAATTAATCTACAAATTTAAGACAATCCCTTTCAAAATCTTAGCTGACATTTTTTTCCAGAAACTGACAAGTTGGACTTAAGATTCACATAGAAATGCAAGGTAGCCAGATAGTCTTGGAAAACAGTAACAACGTTGGAAGATTCAACTTCTGAATTTGAACACTTACTATAGTGATAGAAGACAGCATGAATAAATTTTCATGACTTTGCATGATCCCGGCGTCTTGGGATCGAGTCCCATATTGGGCTCCTTACTCGGCAGGGAGCCTGCTTCTCCCTCTGCCTCTGCCTGCCACTCTGTCTGCCTGTGCTCTCTCTCTCTCTCTCTCTGACAAATAAATAAATTAAAAAAAAAAATTCATGACTTTGAGTTAGGCCACGGTTTCTTAGATGTGATACCAAAAACACAAGTAATAAAAGGGAAATTGAAACATTGGACTTTTTATATATATGCAAATATATTTGCCTCAAGTTATGCCATCAATAAAGGGAACATATAGCACAAAGAATGGGAAAAATGTGGAAATCTTACCTGTTAAGCTCTAGTGTCTAGAATATGTAAAGAACTCCTACAACTCAATAATAAAAAGATAACCCAGTTTAAAAATGGGCATAAGGGGGAGTCTGGGTGGCTTAGTGGGTTAAGCCTCTGCCTTAGGCTCAGGTCATGATCTCAGTGTCCCAGGATCGAGCCCCGCCTCATGCTCTCTGCTCAGCAGGGAGCCTGCTTCTCCCTCTCTCTCTGCCTGCCTTTCTGCCTACCTGTGATCTCTGTCAAATAAGTAGAATCTTTAAAAAATAAAAAAAATAAATAGAAATGGACAAAGGATTTATATAGGTACTACCTCAAAGAGAATATATGGTTCACAAACATATGAAAAGATTCTCAATATTGTTACTCATTAGGGAAGAGCAAATTAAAACTATTAAAATGACATAAAATTTCAAACCACTAGGTTTACTAAGATTAAAAAGATAATAAAGTGTTGACAAAGATGTGGAGAAATTGGAATCTTCTTACATTATGAAGGTTATGAAATGGCTGATGCCACTTCAGAAAACAGTTTGGAATTTCCTAACAATGTTAAACCTAGATTTATCACATAACCCCCCAACTCCACTCCTAGATACATACCCGAGAGAAATGAAAATGTACATTCATTTAAAATCTTAAGAGTGTTCATAGCAGTTTTTCTCATATAACCGAAGAGTGAAAACAACCTAAATGTCCAACTGATGAATGGATAAGTAAAATTTAGTATATCTCTACAGTGGAATATTATTAGGTAATAAAAAGGAATCACATATAGTTATATCCTGCAACATGTATGAACCTTGGTAACCTTATGCCAAGTGAAAGAAGAGAGTCACAGAGGCCATATAGTGTATAACTCCATTAATCTGAAATGACCAGAGTAGGTAATCCATAGAAACAAAACGTAATTAGTGGTTACCAAGGGGCTGGGGGAGGTAAGAATCTGCTAATGGGTGGAAGAGTTCTTTTGAGGGTGATGAAAATATTCTAAAAGTAGGTTGCAAGACTCTGTGAATCTACTTAAAACCATTGATTTTGTATATATCATAAATGTGAATTTTTTTAAATTTTTAATTTTTTTATAAACATATAATGTATTATTAGCCCCAGGGGTATAGGTCTGTGAATCGCCAGGTTTACACACTTCAAGTGTGAATTTTATGGCATATGAATTATATCTTAATAAAGCTGTTTTAAAACATTATATAACAGAAATAGTTATAAAACAAAATAAGGTTAGGATAAAATTACATATTTTTTGTAAGAGTTTAAAAGTGTTTTTATATTCCTTTTTCCATTTTTTTCATTTTCATTATATTCCTGATTCTTCTTGGGGGGGGGCTGTGAGTTTGAATGGCACATGTTATGAGAAAAAAGACATGCACAAAGTCATTTACCTGTCATTTTGCAAAATTTGCTTGGTTCTATAGGTAAAGCTAACTCTGTTTTGCAAATCAGTAGCCTCCATTTAAAACACATAATTTCCTGTCTCATGAATCTTTTATTCTGTCTAATCAGACTTAATATATTCTAATTTCAAAACACTATAATGGAGCTTAGTGATCACTTTATTCTTTTATTCATAAGGACGCTGGAGGCCAGAAGAATTAAACTCCAGCATTTAAGCACGTGATCATTGACTGGATCTGGACCTAGATGCTGGGTATTGTCTCAAGTCTAGGGAAAAGATCTAAATTGGAATCTCCAAGCTGTCACTTACTAGCTCCCCCATTTGTAACACTGACCTAAACATTTATGAAAGCATATCTGTTCAAATAAAGTACAGGTATTGGTTGACGTTATTGTTAGAGAACTCTAAAACTTTTAAAAGGAGAATTGTAACATTCAATTGCCAAAATGACCTATCATTTAGGTCATGCTAATACACCATTAAATATCAATTTCTCCTAATTTGTTTAAATCCTAGTACTATCACTTTTTAGCTGATCTTTTTTATTTTAGGAAATGATAATTTGTCATTATCACTTCATTTTACAGTTTTCTTTGGTTTACAGTAATGAGGTCATGTTATAGATGAGCCAAGACATAATGAGGTTATAAACATATATTTATTTATTCCTTAGAGGACAGCTTATTTTGAATTTAAATATCCTTAAACATCATTGATTCAACATTCACAAATTAAATTCTTAGATCCTTGTTGTGGAAAGGATAACACATTGGCCTAAAGTCTCATGACACAATACCACTTTTTCCACCAGTGTGTGCATTTCAAGCTTTATTAGTTTAAGAAGAAAGACCATTAACATTCACATGACAATGTCTCAACTATGAAAGGAGAAGCAGGTTGGTTTTCTCTGACAATAAAGTCAGCATGAACTTCATTTGAAGTCTTGACATGGGCTTCACTAATAGAGCTACTTTATGATAAAGATGCATCTATGCATCTATGCAAAAGAAACATCCTATCCATAATTTATACACTTAAAATGAAATGTACTTTGGAAGCATGTGAAAAAAGACAAAATACATAGTGACTGGAAGTGTATTAGGTACTAGAATGTCTCTGTGATGAGGCAGGAGGTATGAAGGTGAATTACTTCATTCTGAAGGCTTCTCCTCGGAGGGTTAGAAGTGTTAGTAGAACCATGACATTTTCAAGTGGCATGCCTGTGTGTGTATTCTCAGATGTCCAGTAGGAAAGAAATGTGTATGTTTATGCATATGAATGTCTTTGAACATTAGGCATGTTAAATATTAAAAGTGTTAATTTTAAACATTCATATTAAAAATGAAAGCACAATAAAGCATTCCAAATAAATTATATCTAGAATATATTTAGAAATTATATTTAGAAATACTCCCATATTTATGCATATCTTACTATTCAGAATATTTCAGAAGCCTTTATACTTGTCATAAATGAATGATAATAGCAGATGCTTACTGAGTGCACCAAAGAGGTTAGATACCAAGTACTTCAGTGTGGGATATTGCAGTCAACTGTTTTGACCAACTTAAAAGTCTTACAGCTGCCACTGATTTTTGGAATTGACCACATAGGCCAATTTTCTTTATATTAGTGTTGCTATAAATAAATATTAATAAGTTCTAGAATGCATATTTACTTCCTTAATCCATTGCCTCTGTTTTTCTGTAGTTTCAGTTCTTTATTTGTTGCTGTTATTTTATTTTGCTTTCTTGTCTCAGCCTTCCTTGTGTTGTCATTCTAGGCTTGTTTATAAGGGCATTCCCTTGTGAAATATTTCACTAACAAGGTTCCCTAGAGCATATTTATTCTAGTTTCCTCTTTTATAAAACATCATCTTGCTCGTGTTCAATCGAATCAATATAGTTAGCCAATTCTTTCAATACTCTTCATTGTCATGGAAGTAATGTTCCATTCTAGAGTTTTTAACTTACACCTCTCATTTGCTTTCCTCTCAAATGCACAGAAATGATACAATTCCTTCAAAGTTCGCATGTCGAATAAATGTATATTGAGAATGGTTTCCTTGGAAACACTAAATATGAAAGGCTTTTTATCTGCTGTTTATCAATTAGTAGATTGACAGCTGTTTCTCTGTAGAAATTGCCAGTTTATTTCAGAATGCTAGGCACATTAATAGTAAAATGCCCCCAAATCAGAATTGCTTCACTAGATACAGTAATGAGGAAGAGGAAACTTAATGTGCTTCAGATAGAATAAAGTATTTGTTTTAAAACCTTATGAATTTTACACTGGAGTATGAACTTTTTCTTGGTCTTTTCATAAGGGATTTGCGTTCATTTAGAGTGATTGATGAAATAAATTCATTTCCCATTTATTTTTGGTGGTGAACTCTAAAATAATGAGATTTTTACTGATGCTTTTTAAAATTGGGTTTTTATTGGAATAAAGTACAATCACAATCCATGCTTATATAGAGATAGGTTACACTTCTTCAGTTCTTAGGAATTTGTTGATAGATTAAAATCAATATGAAATTATTTTATCCTTTTTCCCCTCATTTCATAGAAAAGAGACATATGATGCAGGTGATGTTAGCAAACTAGATAGACCTCCTGGTGTTTGTGATAGTATTTGCATACAATTCTCAAGTTAATTTTGTAGATTTGATTCTAGCTTTTTTCCTTTTTCCATCTTTATTATAAGTTATTGGCCAGACCTCATTCTTTAATGAGAGAGAGAGAGAGAGAGTGTCTATACAATACAATGAATATGTCAGTTTAGAAAAAAATTTAATGTCAAGTGAGATAGTGTCCATGTAATACAAAATAATAATTTTAATAAACATCTAAAAATGCCAAACCTGTTAATGAAAAAAAAAAACCTTCACAGAAAACTCTGAACAATCTATATATTCATGTTTCATCTGTCTAAAGTGGAAGATAGATCAAAAATTTGTTCCAGATTTAAAGACTGGTGCAAATGACAATGAGGGGCTGACAATTAAAAATTTAAAAGAGTGGCATTTAGTGGATTTTGGGCCATATGCATACTTACATTTTGGTAGCTCTTTATTTTACTAGACTCCATTAAGAACAGTTCTTTAAGCTTAAGTTATGCAGACCTTATAAGGTCATTTCTTCTGAGAATAATTTATCTCCCATTTACTTACATATAAGTTTCATAAAAATATGCTTTCTTTATAGAGATTTCCTCCCTGTTTGGAGACTGTTATCTTTAATATTCCTTCCTACCAGTTCAGCACACTGGCATACCCTATTCTCTGCCAAAACTGTCCAGAACTAAGTTCCATATGTGTTTGGTCCAAAGTTCTCTATTACCTTTTTAACCAGCTATGCAAATGTCCTTTCATCTGGGGATCCTGAGTGATTTATGAAACCCACCCTTGAGCCTGCCACATTTTCTCCTTAACACTCATTTCTCATATCTCTGCAGCTTGGTAGTGGGACCATTGGTTAAGATCTCATCAGTGCTAAGCAGCTTCTAGGCAGAAGGGGAAGAGGAGTGGTAGCAACAGTCCGAGCTTTGTAAGGTATCGGGTAGAACTGGGGTCATCTGGCTCACAAGTACAACATAATGCTGAATTCTGTCACTACTAAATGCAGAGGTTTTCTCAGATACTACATACACAAATCAGGCAGGATCCAGTTCATACCTGACATTTCTGTGATTCTATACTACCCCTTCCCATTATCCCTTATGAAGTTCATCCAAAGTTACCATTGCCAGGCACCTCACAAAGTACTAGTAGGACTATAATCATTACAAGATGTTGGAGTCCCCCTTTAAACCTAAGACTTGCCTTTTTTTTCCCCTAATATCTTATTAATTTATTTGACAGAGAGAGAGAGAGATCACAAGTAGGCAGAGAGGCAGGCAGAGGGCGAGGGGGAAGCAGGCTCCCCACTGAGCAGAGACCCCCCTATGCGGGGCTCAATCCCAAGACCCCGAGGCCATGATGTGAGCCGAAGGCAGAGGCTCAACCCACTGAGCCACCCAGGCACCCCCAGAGACTTGTCTTTTTGTAGAGAGTAAACCAGCACAGTCTCTTTCTACTCTCAGCTGGTGAACTGAATCCATTTTCTCCCTGTATCCTTTAGTCAGGTGTCTCTTCTGTGCTGGGAAAGGGCCTGAGTTTCCCTTCTGAAGATTCCCTACTTGTGATGCCATAGAATAGCTAACAAGTTTAGAATGGGGCCTAGCATCTGTGACAGAAAGACAAGGTAGGGCTTACCAAGTCACGCTGTTCCCTCCCATCCCCTGGATTGGGTATTCTTGACTATTGCATTGTTCATCACGTTACTTAGTCCACATTGTTTTTTGTTTGTTTGTTTATTGCAATATGATTGACATATAACATTAATTTCAGGAATACAACATAACAATTTGATGTATGTATACACTGCAAAATGAAAACCACAGTAAATTTAGTTAACCCCTATTGCTATATATAGTCACATATTTTTTCCTTGTGTTGATAAATTTTAAGATCCACCATCTTAGCAACTTTCAAAAAAACCACAATGCAATATTAGCTATAGTTACCACAATGCACCTAATATCCTCAGGACTTATTTTATAACTTCAAATTTGTACTTTTTGATCACCTTTGCCCATTTCACCACCATACCCCCTACATCTGGCACCCCCTTTTTCTTTTTTCGATTTCACATATGAGTGAAATCATATTATATTTGTCTTTCTCTGTTTGACTTATTTCACTTGGCATAATGCCCTCAGAGTCCATCCATGTTGTCACAAATGGCAGGATATCCTTTTTTTTTTTAATAACGGAATAATTGTGTGTATGTGTGTGTGTGTGTGTTGGTGTGTGTGTGCGTGCTTGTGTGTGCACACATGCACATGCCATTGATGGAGACTTAGATCTTTGCCATATCTGGGCTATTGAACATAGGCTATAATGAACATGAGGTACAGATATCTTTTTGAGTTAGGGTTTTTGTTTCCATTAGATAAATACTGAGAAGTGGATTTGATGGATCCTATGATAGTTCTTTTGTAATTATTTGAGGAACCTCCATGCTGTTTTCCATAGTGGCTGCATCAGTCTACATTCCCACCAATAATGCTTTCCTGTTACTTATTCCCTATATTGTTACCAATATTTGTTCTTTCTTTCTTCTTCTTCCCCTTCCTTTTCCCCTTCTTCCTCCACCTCTTCCTCCTCTTCTTCTTCTTCTGCTTCTGCTTCTTTTTTAATAATAGCCACCCCCACAGGTGTGAGGTGGTATCTTACTGTGGCTTTGGTTTGCATTTCCCTGATGGTTAGTGATGTTGAATACCTTTTCAGGTACCTGTTGGCCACCTGTCTATCTTATTTGGAAAACTGTCTATTCAGATCCTCCGCCCATTTTTTTGTCAGATGCTTGTTTTTTGGTTATTGAGTTGTATGAGTTCTCTATGTACTTTGGATATTATCCCCTTAACACATATGTGATTTGTGAATATTTTCTCCCATTCAGTAGGTTGTCTTTTCATTTTGTTGATGGTTTCCTTTGCTGTGCAGAAGCTTTTTAGTTTGATGTAGTCCCACTTGTTTATTTTTGCTTTTGTTGCCTTTTCTTTAGTGTCAAGTCAAAAAAATCATTGCCAAGACTGATGTCAAGGAATGAGGCTTGGGGAGAGCACAGAGATAGTGCCCTCCCTCCAAGGTCTCTGGAAAAGATTACAGTTGGACCTTAAATGGGTGTTTAATTAGAAGCCTGCCCCTCAGGCAGCTGCTGTAAAGATAAGCTAATAGGTCCCTTTCACAGAAATTTCAACATTTCAGTCTGCTGCTTCTCTGCTCTGGGAGGTGGCTAGTTAAGAATGTGTTCTCCAGGGGTCCCTGGGTGGCTTAGTTGGGGATCGAATCCCACATTAGGGTTAGGGTTAGGGATCGAATCCCACATTAGGCTCCCTGCTTGGCAGGGAGTCTGCTTCTCCCTGCGACCCTACCCCTTCTTATGCTCTCTCTTTCTCTCTCTCATTCTCTCTCTAATATAAATAAATAAATAAGATCTTTTAAAAAATGCCTTCTCCATTTGTTATAATCCTGTGAGACGTCTGAGTGTAAACCCTGTTAGCTGCCAGAACCAGCCATTCAAGGGGTATCCCTTGGGTGGCAGCTGTAGAAATCAGGGCACCAGAAGTGTGTACAAACTCCTTCCCAGGAGATACTAGTGACCTGGAATGAGGCAGAGGTAGAGAGCAAAGAAGGTACCTGCTGGTTTCTGTCCTTGGAGAATATTTCTGTAGGACCCCAGGTATGTGTTAAGTTAGATGCCTTGTTCCTCAGCCCTGAGCTTTAAGATAAGCAAACAGGCCTCTCACAGAAAGCCATACATTTCAGTCAGCTGCCTCTGCACTGGCTCTGGGAGCTAGCCAGATGAGCTTGTGGGCCTTTAAGAATTGTTTCTCAGATTACTACAGTTTTGTGGGTCTCACAGATGCAAGCTTTCAAAGCCACATGTTTTGGGTTTCATTTCTCAGGCACAGATCTCAAAAAGTTGGGGTTTCAGACACGAGGTTTAAACCCTTCACTTCTCCAGGAGCAGCTTGGAATTTTGAGTCCTCTCCAGATAGTGGGTTGCACACTGGACTGGGGTTTACGGTGAGATCATGTCTCTGCCTCTGCTACCCATGTTGGTGTAGGTATATTTTCTCACTTACCTGATGTATGAGAATTGCTCAGCTACTTTTGGGGTTTCTTTCAGAGGAAATTGTTCCTTATGTAGCTATAATTCCAGTGTGTTCATGGGAGGAGATCAGTTCAAGATCCTCCTACATTGCCATCCTGAAATGGAACCCACATTAGTCTGGGTTACCTGTTATGGAATGAGACATTACTTGGAACTGTGGTCCAGGGTTGAACCTGGGAGGGATACTGCCAGTTCTTCTGAGAACCCCTCCCAGAACCTTCCAAGAAGAGAAGCCAGAAAGTGGAAAGGATAGTAAACCTGTGGCCAGAAGGGATGATGTTCTGGGCTTCCAGATCCATGGGCATTTGTATGAATCCCACTGGAACTGAAGAATTCTATGGGAAAGATCCTGTTTATATCCACAGTCATTCCTGCATCCAGACCCTGGCCCCAAACCTCTGTAGCAGGCATGCCTTACTTTGGCTTGGGTATTCCACACTTACACTCTCCTGAAAATCTTTCAAGATGATCACAATTTAATAGCATTGAGATGATGGGTAATGGCTTAAAGGAGGGATTTGGCAGAGCTGGCAAATCTTCTGTCTTAACAGGCCACTTCTTAAATAACCTGTCTTCTCAGAAGTTTTCCCTTAGGTTCCACAAATCAAGTAACCCTGATCCTAATGGTAGTCAGATATCCAGGAAGCCTGGTGATCTCATCCTTATTTCAGTCCTTTCTTGTTCTATACTTATTCTTGTTGACTGCAACAAGAACAAGGCCAGATCAAATCATCAGTTTTACGTTTGAAAAATGGCAACAACAATATATAGGATTTGGTTTTATGTCCCCTTTTAGTTTGATTTACTCTTATACCTACACTCAATGAAGAAGATATGCACAAAATATACTTCAGGATTGTAAGATCTCAGTATTTCCCTTTGCTTTTCTTGAAATTTACATATCCAGAGTTTGGTGGTCTCTGGAGCTTATATGGAGTGAGGTATCTGCCAAACCAGTTGAATTTGATGTCTTTTATACTATTTGAGGTCAGGGTGGAATATGCACGACTTGTTTTTACCTATTACCATTTAAGAGAATTCAGCAATGTTGTTCCAAGCTATATTTCTTACTACATTATCAGACCTACACAAGATTTAGTGCAGCCAGCCTGGCCATGGGTTATCACAGATGACCACCTTGGACCAGTCTTTGGAAGATGGGGTCAAAGGAATTGTTTTGAAATATATTAGGAATACTTCTGGAGCTGGGTTGATCAGTGTACTTGAAGTATCATACTTGAGCTATGCTGAAGATAAAGGGATTCTTGATAAAACCAGGAAAGGAAAAAATCCAAAAGACAATCAAATGAGCAACGAAGAGCCCTGTGTGAGGAGAAGGGGTTGTTGCTTATTTTTAGGCTCAAGATTTTTACCTACACCCATTTTGGATGTGATGTTCAAGTGCTCCTCCAAATATTACCCATACTCCTGGTGCATTCTTATCCAGAATAGGTAGGAAAACAGTATTCACTCCTTTTTTTTTTTTTTACATTTATCCATTTTATTTATTTTATTTTATTTCATTTCAGTGGTACTCACCCCTTTTAGTTGTAGTATTGCAAAGAGAAGGGAAGCATCTCTTCTACTTTTATAAAAACACTTTTACTAAGAAGGGTGGGTCAGGATAGTTCTGTGATCAGCATCATTTAAGTTTTGCCAGCTTCATTATCTTTATAAAATATGCAGTGCATTATTAATGCCATAGTTACTTATATTTGCTACATCATATGCATATGTTCTTTACCATTATTTCAACCATATACAATACAAGTTTTCTTTAAATGAAGTATTTATTTTATATGAATTTATGCTTTAAAGAATAAAGTGAAAGTATACACATAAATATATGTATGTAACTACACATGCATACAAAGCATACCATGACATAATAAGAATTAAGAGGACACAGCAATCTTTTTCAATTAAAAATTTTTTTGTTATGTTCATTGAGCCAACATATAGCACATCATTAGTTTTTGATGTAGTGTTCAACAGTTCATTAGTTTCATATAACACCTAGTGCTCACACAGCACATTCCCTCCTTAATGCCCATCACCTCGTTACCCCATTCCCCCACCACTCTCCTTTCTGTAACCTTGGTTTATTTCCTGGAGTCCAGAGTCTCTCATAATTTGTCTCTCTCTCTCATTTCTTCCCATTTAGTCTTCCCTCCCTTCCCCTATGGTTCTCTGCACTATTCCTTATATTCCACATATGAATAAAACAATATGATAATTGACTTTCTCTGCTTGACTTATTTCACTTAGCATAATCCCCTCCAATTCCATCCATGTCGATGCAAATGGTGGGTATTCATCCTTTGTGATGGCTGAGTAATATTCCATTGTATATATGAACCACATCTTCTTTATCCATTCATCTGTTGAAGAGCATCTTGGATCTTTCCACAGTTTGGCTATTGTGGACATTGCTGCTATGAACATTGCGGTGCATGTGCCCCTTCTTTTTACTACATCTGTATTTTGGTGGTAAATACATTGTAGTATAATTGCTGGGCCATAAGGTAGCTCTGTTTTTAACATCTTGAAGAACCTCCATACTGTTTTCCCGATGGGCTGTACCAGCTTGCATTCCTACCACCAGAGTAAGAGTGTCCCCCTTTCTCCACATCCTTGCTAACACTTGTTGTTTTCTGTCTTGTTAATTTTTGCCATTCTAACTAGTGTAAGGTGGTTCTCATTGTGGTTTTGATTTGTATTTCCCTGATGGCTAGTGATGCTGAAAATTTTTTCATGTGTCTATTAGCCATTTGTATGTCTTCTTTGGAGAAGTGGGCACAGTGATCTTAAAGTCATTTACTATACCTTGAAATGTAATAAATTAATTTTCTTATAGTTTTGGATTAATGGGAATCTACATTTATGAAAAACTTTTTATGCATTATTTAAGTTTTTTTTTTATTTTCTTAACAAATGAAATGGTGGCCAGTAGAAGGTAGGAATGACTAGAAAGAAATGAGCATAACTTAGTAAAAGAGAGGTAGAAAATACAGGCTTTCTTATAACTGAAATGATGAAAAGCATATTTAAAAATTATTTTCAAGTGATATTTGCTCTTTTGTTACTTTCCATCTAACTCCTTCTCAACTGTAGTGGTTCTGATTTTTTATAGTACTTTTTTTTAATGTGGAAAACCTTTGGTTGCTGGGGTAAAAGATTCCTATTATTGTACATAGTATTAAAATGGATTATCGTAATCCTTTTCTTTACTAGAGGTATCTTTGTGGAAGAAAATGGAAATAAAAGGATTTGACATTTGTAGAAACCAAATACCTGAAATGACTAACAAATTCTACTGTTTGCAAACCCAAACTAAAGCTGAAACTAATTTTTTTTTTTTTTTGGCTCAACTGTTCCCTTCTACTTAAAATTTCTTGCATTCCTTTTTTTTTTTATGAACTGGATTATAAGATTCTTCATCTCTGAATTGGTACTCTCCCTGTGGTTTTGTAGTGAAATCAGATTTTCTCTCAGGTATAGTCATACTTTGTGAACCAGTTCAAAGAAGCAGACATTCAAACCATGACGACTGAGCATAGAGACAGAATGGATTTACTATTGTAATCAACAAAACTCACTAAAAAAAATGTTCCTTTGACATTTAACAACATATGCTACTTTCCTACAAAGTAACTAGGCTTAAATAGTATATGGTTTAAGAGTATGACTTGATTAAATCTTGGTCTTAAACAATTCAATCAATTAGAATTCTTTTTTTTATTTCTAAGTCATTTTAATCTAAAAATAATACCATGTTAAAAATTGTGTCTGATTCAATGTACTGCTAATTAATTTTCTCCTTATCTCTGACACTATTTTATGTGTCTCTCTGGTCTCATGTTTTTCCACTCTCATGTCCTTGTTAGTTTTTCTCTCCTTTACCACTGTGCTCCTCCCTTAGTAGCATTTCTAACTCTCTTCTGTCCTGGGAGGTTCCTGAGTATAGCTGCTCTCAACTCTACACTCAATATATCAAATAGGCATAGAAGGTGTTCTGTGAGTTGGGCTTAGGATGGAGAAAAGCCAGCAGTGGGATCAGCTGGCTGTGTATGGCCAGCCCAAGGATGTCAGCACAACTGATAAAATTTGTGGCAGAGAAAGCAAAGACTGGGTAGGATGACACCACTTGAGCTAGATTTAGGGGCAGGACCACCGAGCACCAATTGTTTAGGAAACCATCAAGAAAGGAAGCTGAAATATCACTACGATGAAACAGGGCTGTTTAAAGCAACTTTCTACACGTAACTCCTTACATAACTGGAAAAATGTAATTTGGCCATGCTTCTGCCAAAGTAGACAGTGCCCTGAAGTGGAAAGGAAGAGAAAAAAGCATTCTCACGGTGCCGATACATAGGCTAAATGTTTTTTTGCAACCTACTTGGTGTCTGCCAAAGTCAGAAGCTATATAGTCTGCTCTAATTCTGAGTCTGACTAACACCTGGTCTACTGTAGTTTACTTGGAATGAATGATTTTCATAAAATTTAACCTAAATCTAATTTCTCCAAAATGCTTCCCAGCAAGCAGTCTGGTTCATACCTCTGCAAAAGAAAACTGAAAAGAAAACAAGAACTACAGAAAAAATAGAAACTCAACTTTGTTGAGTTTTGTTTGTTTGTTTTTCATAACATCAATTCTCCTTAACCAGTGGAGAGGACCTGGGGAACAAACTTGTTTTTATATACTATTTTTACTAAAATATTATATAATATTATATATTAGTATATAATAGTAGATTTTATATATCTATATTATATATATAATACATGTATTATATATATATGTATAGTATATTATAGTAGATTTTGTTAAAATCAGCCACCTTCAACTCTCTAACAATGTGAAACAGACATTTAAGGATTATAATTTTATTTTTTATTTATTTTTTTAAGATTTTATGTATTTATTTGACAGAGAAAGAGATCACAAGTAGGCAGAGAGGCAGGCAGAGAGAAGGGGGGAAGCAGGCTCCCTGCTGAGCAGAGAGCCCGATGCGGGGGCTCTATCCCAGGACCCTGAGATCATGACCTGAGCTGAAGGCAGAGGCTTAACCCACTGAGCCACTCAGGCACCCCAAGGATTATAATTTTAAAGTGGTAGTAAGGTATTAGCTTTCCAAGGTGCCTGCATAAATTTATGAAACCGAGAGTGAGAAAAGTCGGGTGTTGCTGAGAGCTGAGAGGAGAATGTAGGTGTTGGCGTTGCTGAGATCTAAGCATTCTTTGCCATAGACAGGGAATGAACAAGCGCAGGTGCACAGTAAGAAAGGGATTGGTTTCCTTTTTTCTCATTTTCTAGAACTTCCAGATGTGGGAAGCGATGGCTGGTATGAATAAAAGAGGGGATGTGGCAGCAGTTGAAACCAGACTGAGAAATTGCATTTAGAGAAGGGGGGTCTACAGGAACTCTATCTGAGTTCAACTGGCAAGCAGGAAAAAGAGAAAGAGGAATCAAACAGTGTACGAACTGCATTTTTAATTATGATAGTACGTAAAAGAAAGCATATTGTGAATTCATGAACTTATGAACAATATTAGTCCATGAGGATAGATGTTGGAACTATTGAATTAACACAAGTCACATCAGATTTGTGGGATAAGATGAAACATGCACAGGAGAATGAACCAAGAGTTCAGAACTGAGATTAGTGGTGATAATAAAGATCTAGGGAAAATATATGTAAAGGCCACAATTTTGAGATGTGGTCTCCATGGATTTTAGTTTTACTTTTCAGAAAGATTTTTCATATTTGTCAGTCAAGAGCTATGTCAATCATATTTGTCAGTCAAGAGCTACTTATCAGGTGCCAGGTATTGTTTAAAGAGATTACATTGACCCAGATTTTCTGGAGGCAATAAGTGATATACAAAGTAAAATAGGACATACAAGAAGAGCCAGGAGCTTTAATTACCATGGTTAAGAAAGATATCCCTGAGAAGGTTGACTTGAGTCATATGGAGTCAAGTTGTGCAAAGATTCTGGAGAATAGCATCATAACAGAAGAAATAGCAAGATCAAGGGCCCTGGGAATGGGAATGATCTTTGCCCATTAAAAGGACGAAAATAAGAGTGTGGCTAGAATGTAGTGAATACAGAGAATAGATTGGAAAGGTAGACGATGGCCAGATTTTACAGGATTTTTAAAGCCATAGTAAAGATTTATTCTCGTCACTATGGGATGCTATTGGTGAGTTTTTAGAAATAGAGAAAGTAGTGATATAAACCTAGAAAGACACTGTGGAAGATGGATCACTGGGAATTAAGAGTGGGAGACCAGGGATCTGTGAGGACATTAATGTGGTATTCCAGGTGAGAGATGAGATAGTTTACATTAAGTTATAACAACAAAAAAGATGAGAAATAACTCAAATGGGGATGCACCTTTGAAGTAGAGATAGGGAGAGTTAGTGATTCATTAGTGGATGGGTGTGAGAGAAAAATAAAGTGTACTTAAGGGTCAATCCAAATTTTTACATTTGAGTAACCATATGAATGATGTGCCATTTATTGAGAGAGGGAGGGTTTGAGGCTGAGTGCATTTTCCAGGCTAGAATTTATGTTTTACTTGGGGTTTATTAGTGATAACGTGTAAGTAGGTAGTTCATGAATCTGGGGCAAAGGTGAATTGACCAGTCTGGAGATATAACTTGGAGGATCATTAGCATAAATATTATTTAAAGCCATTTGATGAAAACTCACCTAAGGAGACATAGTGTCAAGAAAAAAGAGTCAAAGCAAGTCCGTGGGGTCAATCCAACCTTTAAAAGTCTGACAAGAGAGAAGGAGGGGGCAACAAAGTGAACTGAGAAAGTATGAGCAGGGAAGCAGTAGGAAAATCTGATGTGATTATCCAGCAGAACATGAAGATTTTCAATAAAGAGAAAAGACTCAAACATGTGAAAATTATTAAGAAGTAGAAGATGGGATGCCTGGGTGGCTCAGTGGGTTAAGCTGCTGCCTTTGGCTCAGGTCGTGATCCTGGGATCGTGGGATCAAGTCCCTCATCGGGCTCCCTGCTCGGCGGGGAGCCTGCTTCCCTCTCTCTCTGCCTGCCTCTCTGTCTACTTGTGATCTCTCTCTGTCAAATAAATAAATAAAATCTTTAAAAAAAAAAAGAAGAAGTAGAAGATGAAGATGGAGTACTAACTACTGGTGAACTACCTCTTTTTCTCATGTGATCATCTCCCCAATGTGGGCCTCTCGCTCTCCATCTATTGGTAGAGTACTGACTCAGTAACAGGGAAGCAATCCTATCTATATATCTATCAGTAATTCATATTATTGGGATTTTATTTAAACTCACTAATCTATTGCCTGATTGTTGGCTTGCTTCTCAGTGACTAGGGTGACCATATGTCCCTATTTGCTCAGCTAAATCTCAGATAATGCTTTTTTAGTGCTTCATTTTATGACCAAACAAGTATGATAAATTATATGGTTGACCTATCATTAATCCTGAATCTGAAGCACCAGGGGCAAGGACTCTGTTATAAGGGAAATATATTCTGCTTATGTGAAGTGCAGATGAGTTTTTGCTGCTTTTGAAGACTGTAGAGATTTAGTGAAATTCTAGGTGTAAGTTGATAGTGACAGGTCTGGTCAGGTCCAGGGAGACAGGCCTTCCAAATGGCATTTCAGTGAATGTAATTGAGGGTTAAGGAAGGAATAATCTTACTTTTATATTGCTCATGCATAGGCTCAGAAGATACCTCATGTAGGTGTCTTCAATTTGGCTCTTGATTTGGATTGGTTTCGGTGCCTCCCAACGTTTTTCATACCATTTCCCATATTGAACATGATAGTGCATTTGCTGTTTATTGGAGTAAATTATACGCCTGGAGGATACAAGTACTCAGTATATGAGTAACTCATTCATAACACAGGAATGGGTCATAGCATGCTACAGGGAAATCTGCATGAGAGACAGTCCCTTTAAGAGGCAGGTGAGAGAGTCCTGAACAATTTTACAAGAGTCAGGGGAAATAGCCACTATGACATAAGAATGAAAATGCCTGCTCATGAGAGAGTGGACACAGTTTTCCAAGTGGAGCCCCGCTGGATCCCATCCTGGAAGGTACTATGTACTCCTTAAGAAATACATTAGAATTAGTGAGTGTCAGCTATCACCATTATACATTTTTCATAGATTGAGAGAATACAGTAATGTTTCCAATGCTACTCTCTAAGAGAATGATTTGTATTGTTGGATTCCTACCCCTAGCAAGATAAGATATACAGAGCAGCATAATCGAAATCTTTAATGGGCTAGGTCTTCCATTCGAGCTGATGTTTATAGCTCTTGGATTCTTTTTTTTTTTTTTAAAGATTTTTATTTATTTATTTGACAGAGAGAGAGAGAGAGAGAGAAAGAGAGATCACAAGTAGGCAGAGAGGCAGGCAGAGAGAGGGGGAAGCATTCTCTCCGCTGAGCAGAAAGCCCGATGTGGGGCCCGATCCCAGGACCCTGAGATCATGACCTGAGTTGAAGGCAGAGGCTTAACCCACTGAGCCACCCAGGTGCCCCTAGCTCTTGGATTCTTAAGAACAAACAAAGAAACAAAAACAAACTGTTGTAAATTGACTCCAAACTGACTTTCTCCCTACTTTTGAGTTTCTAATCGTTGGCCTCTATGAAGCTATTACCTATGATAATGGTTCTATGGGGTGGGAATTGGCTTATTTTCTAAATTTGGAGGCTGAGGGCCAGAGTTGCAAAAATCTTGTGTCTTAGTAATGCTTTGAATTCTTCAAAGTGAGGCTCAAGAGAAATTTATTGTTGAATAATTCAACAACTTAATTCCTGAAAGACTACACTAATTCCAGTGAAACAGCCAAAGCTTCAGCTGCTAAAAGAACCCTAACTGTAACAGCTGAGCCTGGATAGAATAAGAAGGTTGGGAGGGAGGTAATTGTTGAACATTAATTAATTCACAGAAGCAAGATATTTTGTCTTTGGACATCATTTGGGCCTTTAAATTTGGGCTTTAATTTGCAAAAAGATTTAATTTTTAGGTTATTTCTCCCAGAAAATTTTGTAGTGGAAGAAAATTTATATTCAAATTTTCAGCATCTTTTATACTGGAGATATTTTGTGGTTGGAATCTCTTGATGTTATCATTCGATCTCTCTGCAGAACCTCCTACTGGAAGTGTGGTTGGGCATAATTCAAGATGAGGACTATCATAGACATGGCTTTTAGCGTAAAGTGAATATGTTACAGAGGATTTCTGATTATCTTTTGTTCTAACTAATTCCTTCAGGGAAGTAATAGCCTTCTGCAGTGCCCATCTGCCTGTGTGAGACTTTGTACTGCCCATGCACCCTTGCCAGCTGACTGTTCTGTTTCTATTTCAAGACACACACTGATTTGGGACTCACCATGAAATTATGGAAAAAAGCCCTTTCACTCAAATACATGCAACTTATGGCATTAGACTTTTCTTAATGTGGTTATCTCAAAGTACTTAACCTGGTATTAACCCATGGACTTAATTATAGGATGTGGCTTTTTACTTTGGTCTGGTGCTGGATTAAACTATTCCTTCTCTTCCTTGATGTGCCCTATTGTTACCCAAGACATGGCCCTGTCACTGATCACACAATTATTCTACCATGGCCTGAGCCTGTCAGTGTAACCCAAGCCATAGCTTAATGTGTGTTTATATCCAATCTGGACTTCTTGAAGAAGGCAGTTTGACTTGGTTTATAAAAATGCTGGTTTATAGGAATACATGGAACAAAAAATTAGAATGTAAAAAGTAAATCCATTATCCCCAGAAAGCAATATTTTTATTTCTCCCCAATAGTAAATAGTAAAAATATTTTAAAAATTAAGGAACTTCATATATTTGAGATCACTTATCTCATCATTTTACAGATGTAATAATAGAATACCAGAGCTGCCATAGATTTCTCCCTTCCTGCTTCTTCCATTTCTCTTTCTGCAGAGAAGGGATGCAGATACAGATCCATCTGACTTGAGAACCTGGGCCCCAAATGTCTGTGATTCATTGCCTCTCCCTGTGCTTTATTACACATGACTGGCCTCCTCTTAACATACCTTTTATGAACTTATTCCCAAGAGTGGAACACTGGTTTCCCTGAACCAAATGAGAATAGTAAATGCTGTCCAAACAGCAAATGCCAAGTGTTGTGGAGCAAAGCTTGGAGGTGAACTATGGAGCCAGAAAAACTCTAGTTACTTAAAATACTATGTTTTGGTTTTTATCTTGGATCCCATGTGGGTTAAATGCAGACTTGAGTCAGCAAGATCTAGGTTTCCTTCACAGATCTATCACTCATCATGACCTGTGGAAGGTTACTTAAACTCTTAGACCTTCAGACTCTTCATATATAAAATGGGGAACTAGGTCTGCTTTCCATTGGCTTTTTGTTAGGATTAAATGAAATGATGCTTAGCACAATGCCAGACACTAGTAAGAGCTCAGTAAATGGGAAACATTAGAGTGACAGTGCTTTGTGCTCTGAAAAAAAATTTGGCTTAAAGTCTGTTGTTGAGTTTGCTTCCTTTTCTCCATCTGGGATGTTTTTGTAAGGAAAATTGTTAGATGGAGAATTAGTCTCCTTAGGGAGCAATGCATGCTGGTGCCAATGCTTACTATAGCTAATCACCTGCTGCACTCTGTGAGGAGATTAGCATTATAAAAAGGAGAAGCAAAGAAGTCCCCCCACCAACCAGACTCAAATGTTTGGGGCTTACTTGAGGCAGCAGGTGCTCATTTCATGCACTGAAATTCCCCTCCCTGCCTCCCTTCTTTCCATTGTGAGATATTCCATACCTATAGAAATGCCACAGTTTAATAATCCATTTCACTTTTTATTGACTATGTCCATCAGGGTTCCTTTACAAAAGGAGGACCACCATGAGTGTTTAAAAAATAAAAGATTTATTATAGACATAGACTTCTCACAAATATGGGAGTAACCTGGAAAGTGAAGTTCTAGAAGGGAGAATTCAGGCATCAGAGAGAGAATGTGTGTCATTAAACAGTTCCTCCTTAAATAGTGTCACAAATAGCAAGTCAAAACTTGCAGAGGAAACGAGAAAACAGAACACAACTAACCATTAAAGTGGGATATGAAGAAGGAGCTTGTGGAGAGGTGTCTGGATTGGGAGAGATCAAGCATTTGGTGGTAGACCAGGGTCCAATTTGATTAGCAGGGCCAGCAAGGGGAAAGACAAGCTGAACATGAAGTGGAGGAGAGTGAGAGCAAGCGGGGTGCCATTGGACACCTCTACATTTCTTAGTCTATTTACTACCTGACCATAACGATCCGAGAATCATGGCAGCTGCTTTGCTTCTTCCAAATCTCACAGCAGTCCTTTCTTTAGCTTTCTTTTACACAGAACTATTCAGGAAAAGGGATTCCAGAAAATGTAGTTCCTGGTTTAACTAAATTGACATAACAAAACTATCACATTAATATGTGGTTTATTTTCAATTGTAGTAAGCAGAAGAGTGGTCCTTCAAAAATGTCCCAAAACATATGAATATGTTCCCTTTCATGGCAAAATGGACTTAGGACTTTGCCAGATATGATGAAGGTTAAGGACCTTGAAAAGAGATGATTATTCTGGATTGTCTAGATGGGCCCAAACCAGTCTCATTTTTCCTTAAAAGGGGGAAGGACTTCTCCAGGCTAAGGTCAGAGACTGAGTGTGACTATGTAAGAATGATCAAAGATATGCCATGTTGCTGGTTTTGAAGATGGTGGAAGGAGGCCATGAGCCAAGGAAAATGGGTGGCTTCCAGAAATTGGAAAAGGCAAGGAAACAGATTCTCCCTACAACCTTCAGAAAGGAATGCAGTCCTGCTGACACCATGAGTTTAGGCCTGCGATGCCTTTGTCAGACTTTTAAATTACAGAATGATAAGAAATTAAATATGTGTTGTTTTAAGCCACTAAGTTCGTGACAAATTTTTACAGCAGCAATTGAAAAGTAATATACCAGATTTTTCTACTATGGAAAATACAGTTATTCTCATCCTTGTACATGTATCTTGGGTTCATTTATACAAGGTTATATATGGTATATTTTTGAAGCATATTTCTAGAAATAGAATTTCTGGGTCCTAAGATATATTCAAATTGCATTCCAAATTGCATTCCAAAGTGTCTTTATAAAGACAAAGACAAATCTCAAAATCTGTTGGGATTTTGAGTGAGTTTTCATTATATTATTGACCATTTAGGGGATATTTACCATTTTTGTATTATTAAGTCTTCTAACTTCTTCACATAATCTTTCTCTTTCTTCTCTAATGCAGTAAATTTTCAGTAAAATATTAAAATGTTATATTTTTTCCTCCAGAAGTCACTCATAAATTTTGTTCTTAGCATTTTATATGTATGCTCTTTTAAGTGATCTATGAAAAAATTGTGGTATATCTGTTGTTGCTGGAATAAAAATAGTATTGATTGATATATGTTGATTTGTAATCTACCAATCTGTCAAAACTTGTATGTGTTCAAATTTTAAAATTTTTTAAAGTTTTAAAATATTTTTTCACAGTATTGAAGTATTTTTTATTAACATATAATTTATTATTTGTTTCAGGGGTACAGGTGTGTGATTTATCAGTCTTACACAATTCACAGCATTCACCATAGCGCATGCCCTCCCCAGTGTCCCTCACCCAGCCACCCCATCCCTCCCACCCTCTTCCCCTCCAGCAACCCTCAGTTCGTCAAATTTTTTTTGTTCTATAAACAAAGTTTTCTTCACATATCATCATATCATCTGTGAATAATGAAAGGAGCAATAGGGTTTTCTTTTTTTCCTGTTCCAATCTAATTAAAATTTGTTTTTCTTTTCTCACTGTGCGGCCTAGGACCACCACAGCAATGTTGACTGGAGTGTATTAAGAGCAAAGTAGGCATCTCCATAATACCCAGCACCAGGCTCAGTGTGGTTTATAAACAATGAGTTCTGGGACACTGAGAAGAAATAAAAAAAAATAGTAATATTAAAAAAAAAAACAAACCAAGAGGGCATATGACCAAAAGAAAAAAAAAAAAAGAGTAAAGTAGGCATCTGTGTCTCTGTGTCTTGAGCATGACTTCAAAAAAACGATCTCAGTATTTTGCCATTAAGGATGAGGTTGGTTGTAGACCTGTGTGTTTTTATAGATATCCTTTAGCAGGTTAAGTAAGTTTTGTCTTTTTTTTTCATTTGCTAAGAGCATTTTTTCATAACTGACTCTATTTTTTATAGTAATTTTAAGTTCACAACAAAACTGAATGGAAAGTACTCATATACCTCCTCCCAACACATCTACAACCTTCCTGTTTTTATCAGTTTGGGCAGCTGTGACAAAATAGACTGGGAATAAAATAGACTGGGAGCTTTAAACAGCAGACATTTATTTCTCACAGTTTGGGACGCTGATAAGTCCAGCATCAAGGTGCCAACAGATTTGGTTTGTGGTGAAAGCTCACTTTCTGGCTTGCAGATGGACACTTTCTTGCTATATCTTGGAGAGAAAGAGAGAGAAGAAGGGTGAGGGGTGGGGGAGAGGGAGGGAGAGGAAGAGCTGAGCTCTCTGGTCTTTTCTCATTGGGGCACCAATCTTAACATGAGGACTCCCCTCTCATCCAGACCTAATTACCTCCCAAAGGCCCACCAACAAATTCTGTCTCTCATACATAGGGCTTCAACTATGAATCTGGGGGAAACAATTCAGTCCATAGGATTTCCCCACTGTCAACATTCCACAGTGGAGTGGTACATTGGCTAATAGTTGGTGAACAGTTACCAACTGACACATCATTGTCAAACAGGTTCTTTTTAAAATGTAATTAATGAATGTTGAATTTTATCTGCCCCTTCTTTTCTGCACCATTTACCTAACTGTGTAACTTCTTTTAACCTGCTAATGTGGAAGATAACATTAGTTGATTTTCTAATACTAAATCAACCTTGCATTTCTGGGATAAATCAAATTAGGTCTGCTATATTATCCCTTTTTAAATTTTGTTGTATTTATTTTGAGAAAGTTTTGCTTAATACTTTTGTATACGTATTTGAATTAGAGTAACCTGAAATTTTCTTTTTTAGCATTGTTCTCTATAGGTTCGTAATAATAATTATATTAGCTTCACATAGGGCAAAGAACATGTTTCATCATCTTTTAGTCTCTGGAGGAGTTTTGTAAGATAAAAATGACTTGTTCTTAAATGTTGGAGAGCAAGTTTTTTGGGGGGGAGGTGTTGCCCATGGAATCAAAGAATATTACAGGCTTTTCTTTTTTCTTCAATCAGTTTGGTAACATACTTTTCTA
This sequence comes from Mellivora capensis, assembly GCA_004024625.1. Lineage (NCBI taxonomy): Eukaryota > Metazoa > Chordata > Mammalia > Carnivora > Mustelidae > Mellivora > Mellivora capensis. The sequence continues at coordinate 79,194 of PISX010004646.1, read as the reverse complement.
GAACTGTCTTTTATCTAAAAAATTAATTTCTTGCATAAGTATTTGTAATATTCTCTTTTTTCTTTAACATCAACAGAATTTATAATTAGTTCCTCTTCCTTTATTTCTTACACTGGTTGAACTTTTTCTTTTTGTTGATCATTTACTAGAGGTTTTTCATTTATTTTAGTACTTTCAACCTGCCAACTTTGGCTTTGTTGGAACTTTTATTGTATGTTTATTTTCATTTCATTAATTTCTGTTCTGATTTCATTATTTACTTCTCTTTAGGGGGTTTTCATATGCTGTTCTTTCTCTAAATTTTTTGACATAGATACAAAGATCATTGATTTTCGGTCTTCTTATTTTCCAGTGCTTGTATGTTTTTTTTTTTTTTTTTTTTTTTTTTTTTTTTTTTTTTTTTTTTTTTTTTTTTTTTTTTTTTTTTTTTTTTTTTTTTTTTTTTTTTTTTTTTTTTTTTTTTTTTTTTTTTTTTTTTTTTTTTTTTTTTTTTTTTTTTTTTTTTTTTTTTTTTTTTTTTTTTTTTTTTTTT
>PISX010004646.1:0-78562 GCA_004024625.1 Mellivora capensis | reverse complement strand
CAGTGCTTGTATGTTTATAAATTTCCTTCTAATTAAAGTTTTAGCTGTATCTAAAAAAATTTGGTACTGCAGAATTTTATTATTTAAAGCTTTTTTTCAGTTATTATTTCTTTTTTGACCCATGAATTATTTAATGATTTCCTAATCTTAATAATATGTAGGATTCTAGTTACCTGTTTGTCACTGTTTTTAGTTGCACTGGAGCTAGAAAGCATGTCACATTGATTTCAGCCCTTTGAAATTTCTTGAGATTTGTTTTGTGGTGTACTATTTGGCCAAAGGTTGTTTATTTACAAAATTTATATAAAGGTCTGCACATACAAAAAGTTACATATATGCAAAATTTTATATGTATAGCTATATATAGATGTATATATGTCTGAACTGAAGAATACACTTTAAAATACATGTACACAAAAATATATGTAAAAATTATAATTATTATTAATATAACTTATATGGAATTAATATAAACATATTTCTCTCTAACTGGGAAATATGAACTCAAGTGTTGATTCCCAGGGTTTTACTGCTGTATTTATGGTTAATACTAGCTAATAAACTTTAAGAGCAAGCAGTCTTATAATGGTATTATTTCCAGGAAACCAGGTTTCCTTTAGGGCTTCCTGAGGTTTATACTTCTTATGAACCACTTGAACTTATTGATGGTAATCTCGAGTATACACATGAAACTTTTATGATGTCAGGCCATATTAGTCTATAAAAGGGCAGATTCAAAGGGTGAGATCCATAGATGTACGGGGCATCTGGTGACCAGTTCAATGTAGCAAATTCTTTTAGAAAAAGAATTTTTCTTTTTCTAAGGGTCTTACATGATTGTTATGTTTACTCAGAGTACCATCTGCATTTAAGAAATTACATTTTTCAAAGTGTATAAAAGTTATGAACCACCTCAAAAACATATCTGTACAATCTATATACACCTTTGTTCTCATATATCCATTGACTGGAAGGTCCAAGTAAGGACTAGAGTTTTGACAACTTGTGCAGATTTGGCTTCTGGCAGGACTTGTGAAGATTTGGCTTCTGGTAGAAGATTTGAGCATGGCCAAGCAGATTAGATTTAAGGGCAATTAGCCTTCTTGTTTGGTTCCTTAAATAAGAGGGCAATATAGAAAAAAAAATAGGGAGTGTTTTCAGTCAAGAGTAAGGTATGAGCAACCTGAAAAACCATGAGATAAAATACATATTTTAAAATGAATTCACAGAAGCCCCAGTTAACTATGTTGCCTCTGCACATGAACTAGAAGGGTACGTTTTTGCCCTGGGGTCAATGAGAGGCTATCATGAGTAATAGGTTTTTAATGTCCATTGTATATGGAACATCCAAAACCTGACCTGATCTCTCAGGCACAAATAGGATAAAAAAATTTTATAAGAATTGGGGAGTTTAAAGATGAGGTCTTTTAAAGGGAGTTCTCTAAGTTGTAAGAGAAAATCTGGTGTCTACCCAAGGAAAGGCCTTATGTGTGTCTGGAATTATCACATCAGAAGACTGTGGGATCTAATATCTATAGTATCCTATGGGACCAAGAAATCCTTTTAGTAATTATCCAGATAACATGATGAATAGCTTCCAGTCTTTGAAGAGAAAGAGACTATCTATTTTGTCTGATGTGGTAGCCTTGTTAATGCACTTAGGTCTGACAAAATTGGGAGTTCATAGGTAGATACTTTGGGTTTCCTTTATGGTATCACTATTCTCAGGTGGAAGAAATTAATTTTGTAAAACTCTCGGAGAGCATAACAGAAGATCATCAACATATTGTATATAAGTGGATTCCTGGGAATAGAATGTCTGTAAGTTTATGATTAAGTATTTTTAAGGAGTAAGAGGGTACTTCAGTAAACCCTGGGGCCTAACTATTCAAGTATATTGTTGATTTTCTTGAGTGAATGCAAATAGATACCGTAAGTCTTGGGTATAAGTGTATACTAAAGAAGGCTGTGTGTAGATCTAATGCCATAAAGTAAACAGCTATGTCAATGAACAAGGATAAGATGATATTGGGGCTGGGGAACACTGAGAAGCAGAGAAGCACAACCTTTTAATGCTTTTAATGGCCTTCAAAACAAACAATGCAGTAGCTACGCCTATTTATCTTTCTGATGCACAGAACAGGGATAATACAAGGGATAATACAGGGACTATTGAGTTGTTTTAGGAGATACACAGATACAATGGGACACAGCTCTTGAGTAGTTTCTGTTTTTAGTGGGTATTAGGTTAATTTCACTAAAGTTTCAGCCAGATCAGTTGAGGTCATTAAGGGTTCAACCTCCTCTATGTGTCCCCTGTCTGAACCGTTTTTAGCCCAGAAGCTCTTGGAGACAGATTCAGAGATTGAGGTATCAATAGAGGATGTTTTTGTAATAAAATCTGTGCTATCATCAAATTATAGACACAATTTTTGTCCAGAAAGTGGCTTTCTGATCCAAATGGATTAAGGAATCTTATTTCTGCCGTATGTTTTGTCCTAGCAGATTCATTGGAGGGAAATCCCTAAGCAGAAAAGCTTTGTTACCAGTGAGAGGGTTATGTTTATGAAGGGTTAGCAGGTAAGTGAGACCTATTGTGTAGCTGGAGATTTGTACCTCTTAATCCCCTTCACCAATTTTGGCCATCCCCCAGCTTCCCTCCCCTGGGAAACCACCAATTTGTTCTTTGTATTTATGAGTTTCTATGTATTTATGATTCTGTTGTTTATTTATTTGTTTTTTTCTAAGATTTTATTTATTTGACAGAGAGAGATCACAAGTAGGCAGAGAGGCAGGCAGAGAGAGAGAGAGAGAGAGGAGGAAGCAGGCTCCCTGCCTAGTAGAGAGCCCGATGTGGGACTCGATCCCAGGACCCTGAGATCATGACCTGACCTGAAGGCAGAGGCTTAACCTACTGAGCCACCCAGGCGCCCGTTTATTTATTTGTTTGTTTTGATTTTCAGATTCCACATATAAGTGAAATCATATGGTATTTGTTTTTCTCTGATTTATTTCATTTAACATAATACTGTTGAGGTCCATGCATATCATCACATATAAAATTTTTCTCTTAAAATCTTCTTCATATAAAATTTTAAAATACTAACAATGGAATATTTGGAGTCCTTTGATTCTTAACCCCTACACAGTGGATTATCCTATTTATGTATCTCAGGTGCTCCAGCATGACCACTGAAGTTCTAAATTGTTCTTGGGAAAATCCTGCCAGAATTTCAACTATTTGGTTCCATTTGGCCCCATGACATTTGTACATGTAGGAAAACAACAACAATGACAGGTTCATTGAATGACTACAAATTTTCCATTTTCAAATAATAATAATAATGAGAGACAAACATTTGGTCCTTGAGAATTTCAGGACTACTGCCTCAGCTCATTCATGAGAACTCTGAGTAGTGAAATAAATAAAATAAAGGGTTTTCACATAGGACAATTAAGAGGAAGAACAAAAGCATAGATAATGTGTATACAAGGAATAAAGCCCTTGTCTCCAGCACGATGGAGTCCTCTGTTCAGTCATTGGGACTTAGGAGGAATGAGTGGGGCAAACTTCTATGTTCAGTATGCAGTGTATAACTGGAGGTTCACTTCTTTTTCAACTGCCTCAGAACTTTTCAATCATGGCTGTTCACTAGAATAATCAGGAGAGCTCTAAAAATATGAATATCTAGCATTGCCCTAACCCCAGTGTTATTAATTTACAATCAATGTTTTTAAAGCTCTCTAATTGACTCTAATATATATCAAGAGCCTCTGCAATTCACCAAGCTTCTCTAAGAATTCAAACAATTCTACCCCAATAGGGAAAGCCTGGTTTGGGTTTTATCTTAAAAAAGTCTGTCTCTGTTTTTCCCCACTGTTTTAATATATCAATTCTTTGACAAGTGTACTATTTATGTGTGGTTCACCCAAGGAGTCTGTGAAAACGATGTGAAGATTTCCTACTGAGGAAACGCTAAGAATAAGAGCTTAGCAATCATTTTTCTTTGAGTACTTGAGCCATTTAGTGCCACAGTAACTTAACAATATCGTGGAAGTATACTTTGTTACTTAATACTTCCTTTCCCTATCTGATAGATCTATATTCAAGGTGAGAATATGGGCTAATCTGTTCAACTATTTGAATTTCAACACTGCAACAAAATGGCTGTAGATCTTTATTTTGCTGCTGATTTTGACTTTACAGGATAGTGTTTATGTTTAATAAGATAATCTGACAAATTATTTCTAAAATTGTAAATTTTTGAGAAACACTTTTACATGCCTCTGGAGGCAAGGGAAACAAAAGCAAAAATGAAACTATTGGGACTTCATCAAGATAAAAGCTTCTCCACAGGGAAGGAAACAATCAGCAAAACTAAAAGGCAACCAACAGAATAAGAGAGGATATTTGCAAATGACATATCTGAAAAAGGGTTGATAGCCAAATCTATAAAGAACTTAGCAAACTCAAATACCCAAAAACAAATAATCCATTTGAGAAATGGGCAGAAGACACGAAGAGACATTTTTCCAAAGCAGACATCCAAACAGCTAACAGACATATGAAAAGATGCTTAACATCACTCATCATCAGAAAATACAAATCAAAACTATAATGCCTGTCAGAATGACTAAAATTAACAACACAGGAAGCAACAGATGTTGGTGAAGTTGCAGAGAAAGGGGAACCCTCTTACGCTGTTGGTGGGAATGCAAACTGGTGCTGCCACTCTGGAAAACAGTATGGAGTTTCCTCCAAGTTTAAAAATAGAACTACCTTACAACTCAGCAATTGCACTACTAAATATTTACGTAAAGGATACAAAAATACTGTTTTGAAGGGGCAGATGCACCCCAATGTTTATAGCAGCATTATCAACAATAACCAAGCTATGGAAAGATCCCGAGGGTCTATCAACTGATGAATGGATAAAGAAGATGTGTTAGATATATATACATACAATGGAATATTACTCAGCCATCAAAAAGAATGAAATCTGCCCTTTGCAATGACACAGATGGAGCTAGAGTGTATGATGCTAAATGAAATAAGTAAGTCAGTGATAGACAAATATCATATGATTTCACTCATGTGGAATTTAAGAAACAAAACATGAACATAGGGGAGGGGGAAAAATGTTGGCAAACACTAAGACTCTTAACTGTAGAGACCAAACTGAGGGTTGCTGGAGGGGTAGTGGATGGGGGGATGGGCTAAATGAATGATGGATATTAAGTAGAGCACTTGTGATGAGTACTAGGTGTTATATGTAAGTGATGAATCACTGAATTCTACTCCTGGAAACTAATATTACACTATATGTTAACTAACTAAAATTTAAATTAAAACTTTAAAATAAAATGCTATTGTTGGTTTTGTTGGAAAGTGCCATGGATGTAGCATAATTATATACAACTCTAGATTACTTCTGATGTTCCATAATTGTGACCAGTGATATATAGTATTGATTATAAAACAATTTAGAACTGGTCTATGTTCAGATTTGAGTAGCTATGTGCACTGTAATTACTTTGGTAATATTATATATAAATGCTTAGGGTAGCTTTCCAGCTAATGAAAAATCATTGTTTGCAGTTTTGCATTTCTAGTTCATCCTAATATAAATGCATCTCCCATATTAGGAAATAATTTTCATTAAATCCCTGAAAGGATTGTGTAACTATTAGGAGGTACACAGAATTGGCAAGGAGATTTTGGCCAGAAGGGAGAAACTAATAAATATATACAGTTATAAAGAACCAATATATAGATATAAATAAAGTTATGTCATTTGCATTATGAAAAAGCTTAAATGCTCAATACTGGCCCAGGGACATTTATCTTATTCTTTTAGTTAGTTAATTGATAGGATTTGTGAATGACATAATTTCTATTGTATAAACTTATGAAAATGTCTTACCTAATGTGTACCTAATTATATGCAGTAATATTAATAAATAAAAATGTTTTTAAATGTTAACTAATTTTAATTCTCATAACTACCATAGATGTAGGAATGTCAGAATAAGGGAAATAAATACAAGAGAGATTTTGCTCTTATTCCTCTGTAGATATCAGGAGATATGTTCTTTAGGAGATATGTTCTTTCTGCTTTCTGTTTTCTTTTTAAAATTTAGGTGTTGAGGGGCACCTGAGTGGCTCAGTGGGTTAAAGCCTCTGCCTTCGGCTCAGGTCATGGTCTCAGGGTCCTGGGATCAAGCCCAGCATCAGGCTCTCTGCTCAGCAGGGAGCCTACTTCCTCCCCTCTCTCTCTCTGCCTGCCTCTCTACTTGTGATCTCTGTCGAGTAAATAAATAAAATCTTTAAAAATAAATAAGTAAGTAAATAAATAAATAAAAATAAAATTTAGATGTTGAGTCCCCCAGTATATAAGGCATTTGATGACACATAAGCCTAGTACTGTAAGGGCACTGAATTGGTGTTATATAAGCCAAGGTATATATGTCCTAGTATGGACTTGGTATTTTTCATTCTTTTATATTCATTTTGCTGTGTTACAGGGACTTGTGGTGAAGTATTTGATAGTGGATTTGCTGCAACAAAGGACTATTGTTCAAGGACCACTAATCCCTAGTCTATATAGATAAAAAAATCTTCAGTATCAAAGGCTATTGTTAAAAAGGGTGCTGATTATATAAGCATTCATTCAATGTAATTAAACTTAATAATTCCTATATAATGTTAACATGACAAAAGTAAAGCTACTTTAATGGGTAATGACCATTCTTTTGAAAATTAAAATACTGAGGGCCTTAATAATCCTTTCTCTCTTTTTCTCTTCCTCCCTCCCTACCTCCCTCCCTCTCCTTTGTCTGATTTCTACCCAGCAGGATGTGGTCAGAGGTTATATTACCTGCCATGTTAGTTTTATGTGTTAACTTGGCTAGACCCCAGCAGCCAATGATTTAAACAGACCCAAATTTAGGTGTTGCTGTGAAGGTATTTTGTAGGTACAAGTTAACATCTTATCAGCTGACTTTAAGTAAAAGAAGTTGCCTAATTAATGTGCATAGATCTAACCCAGTCAGTTGAGGCCTTAGGAACAAAAACTCAGTTTGCCAGAGGAAAAGAAATTCTGCCTCAAGACCAGAGTCAGTGCCTCCCTGAGTCCTGCCAGCCCAAGCTATGGAGTTTATACTTGTCTAGCCTTGCAATTGTGTGAGCCAATTCCTTAAAATAAATCTCTTATTTTATTTTATTAAAATTATTTAAATCAACTCTTGATTTGCAGAGCAGAATTATCCCTCATTGCAGAGATTTGGGCTAGTTTTAACATACCACAACATGCAGTTTTTTTGTACATAAATTTATGTACATTTTTAAGGACTACAGAAAAGGTTTTGAGATTTTTTGGGGGGGGGCAGTGGGAAGATTGAGTAAGCATTTATTGAAACTTTATAGCTAGGCATATTGACCAAAGCAATAACATGAAATGATTAAACATATCATTTCCCTTTTAATAAATTTAATGAAATATTATATGAATAAGTGTATAGATTAGTTAACAGTAATATATCAGTGTTGATTCCTTAGTTGTGACAAATGTACTAAAATAGTGTAAGATAGTAATAGGGGAACTGGATGAGGGATATGTGAGAACTCTATACTCAGCAACTTTTCCATTAACCTAAAATTATTGTAAAATTAAAAGTTTATTTAAATATTTAAAGTCAAAGCAAAGATGGCTAAACAACAACAACAAAAAGAATGTCATCTAATTAAATTTAAGGATAAATCCAAGTAACAAGTTGATCATAATTCTCAGGAGAGGGGAATTCATATAATCTTTATGGAAAGAAAAAAGACAAACTATATTGTCAGGAATTAGACACGCAATCAGAACAAAAGGTGTAAGATGATATTTAGTGTCTCTGAGAGAAGCTTTCCTGAGACTGTCTTACCTTAGCAGATATTTAGACACAGCCATAATGTTCAACTTTACCTTCTTTAGCCAAGATTCTTGGGTAATAGCTCTCCCTTCTCTGTTTCCATGGCAGACCATCTGCCTTTTGTTCACAAAGTAAGTTTCTTTCCAAACAGAGTGGTTAAATTAAGTTGAGCTTCTTATGAAAACATTAGAGTTCTTCCAGTACTACTTCCCTAAGATTGTTCTCTAACCAGTGTTTTCAAGTTTGGGTTATTTCCATTTCTATTTCTTTTTTTTCAACAATATTTTGAAGAGAGCTTTTGTGTATATAGCTTTATGTACTTCACAGCTAATTTTAACTATGATTTCTTAGATTTAGGCCAAGAAATATATAAGGATTTTGGTGCATTTTGTTAAATTGTGCTTTCACTTTATGTTTCCAAAAGCAGTAAGTGGGAATGCTCATTTCCTGACATACTTGACAATTTGGTCTTACCCTTGATTATTTTTTGTAAATGCGCAAATTAACAATGGTATCTCTTGGTTTGCCATTTTTGCCTCCTCCTTGTGAATTTCCCATTTCTGTTCTTTGCTCAGGCATTCTGATTTTCAGACATCGGTTTCTGTAACTTGATTAATTTGTGCACAGACTCTTTTAGTGCTGAGAAAATCTGCTTTCTGAGCCTGAAGGCCTACACAGTGGTGAATTCATCTTGAGGTCCATCTTGAGGCCTGGACCTCCACAGGCAATGCATTTCTTTCTTAAACCATGGTCCTTGACATTTAAAATTAGAAGACGAATTGCTGATCTACTGTGCTCTACACTTATACTTTTTCAAACCTTAGCACCCCCCTCCTTTTTTCTTTACCAAATGCAGAAATAGTGTAATCTCACCATTAGCCATCTGCCAACTATATAGTTTTTTCCCCAAAGCCAGTGCCCATCACCACCATAAATGTGGCTGTTTCATCTTAATCTTCATTCTGCATGTACCAAAGTGTCCTTCTCCAACCCCCATTCAAGAAACATGGTATATTTTGGTTTTCACTCCAAAATATGCATATTTTTTAAGTTTTTGAGAGCATAAGTAATGTTAATTCAAGATGTTTCTTCACAGCATATGTGCTGTGGTAGGATTTCGTTTTAGTCCTTTAGCAGAAAGACTGAACTAATAGGCTGGATGTTGCTGATTCTTCTTTTACCCTTAATAATAATAAATTTATGCTCAAAAAGCTTTCCTCAACGCTCTTTTTTTTTTAGGTCTTTTGTGATATATACATATTTCTCTAACCCCTTTCCCATATAGATTTTGAAGTCTTATGAAATTCTTTTTGATATTTATCATGCCTTCCCTTACCACTTTATGTACTTGACTAATAAGGAATAATAATTCATAGATTCTCAGAAGTTGCTCAGTCACTGTCTTGAAGCAGAATTCTATTTAAATATATTTCAGAAGAGCTGTTTGTAAAATGAAAATGAATGTCAACCCAGGCTTTATGGATGTTTTGTATAGAGAATAGATTTAGCCTTAGAAATTGTAGTGTTATCATTTTCAGGTATTGACTGAGCTGTGGCATACGTCTATCCAGGAGATCACGTGATTGTAACACAGCAGGCCAGACTTTCTAACTGTTAAAAGACTTGAGTCTTGTGCTGAATCAGAAGGCCAAGATAAAGCAAGGCATATTTTACCTATAGTTATCTATAGTATGTCCTCCTCTCCTTTACTACAGTGCTTTAATCAATCCCTTCCTAAGCACTAACCCTAAGAAATTTTCAGGGGAGAGTACTTATTCCAGTATAACAGGCAGGTTTTATATAATTTTTATTTGTCCTCGTCTGTCCTTTCCTGATAGTTAATTTGTTCATGCTAATCTTAACACAAAACGTGACAATTAAGATCACTTCCTTAGTTATTATGATTGGAAGTTTTTGGCTTAGGGACTCTAAGAACTTCAAGTAAAGATCCTGAAAAAAAGATACAGTAAAGATACTGGACTTCTTGGGACCCTTGGAATCAGGGTATCTGTGATTTTCGCTTTTTTCTCCTGTACTTTAGATGATTATTTTTCCTGGGTCTTTGCTTCAAAGCCTCTGTGTCTTTCAGAATTTTTGGCATATCATAGAAATTCATGTCTTTTCCAAAGGAATTTTTTTTCCTTTAAGCTTTATTTAAAAGTTAGGTTACTTTTTATATAATTCTATAACTTATTATATTTAATTGTTTTAAGCATAGGAAAGCCTATCCTTAAGACATCATGGAGATTATATCAAGGGGGCGGGGGGATGTAAGCTATTAACCCTAGATCAGTTTTCTGTCTACTTTCTTCATTCTTTGTATCCCCGTCATATATCCTTTTAGCTATTTGCTAATTTAGGTGAGTGAAAAATTAGAGGACAGAAAAGGGGTTGGAAAATAGGATTGGGTCTCCCAATAGCAATACAAGATCCAATTAAATAAAAATAACTTGAAACTTTTCAGAAATTATTTATGTTTTAAAAATAAGCCCAGATAGCATCTCCTCCTGGAATTCTTTCCTTTCACCCTCTGATAATATAAAAGACCTTTGTAAAACTCAGGTTATTTTTAACACAAATACTCTATTCAATTTTAATTATTTGTTTCTGTTTCCTCAACGGGGCTGTGTTTATTGAGTGTGGGTCTGTCTCATATGTTCCTGTATCCCGAGCTTCCAACACAGCACTCTTATATAGTAACCAAGCAAGGTTATATGATTAAAAGTACTGGATTTTAAGGGCTTTTCTCTCCGCCATGACCTAATTGAGTATTCAGTACTACTATTTGGAATTCTTACTTAATCCTCTTATAGACCTTAAGTAGGAGGTTTTATTAATGCCCTATTTTTATGATGATGACCTGAAGCATAGAGAGTAAAGTTAAGCATCTTACTTAAAGTCATATAATGATTAAGCGGTAGAGCCAGGATTCAAAACAAGTAAGTCTTCTCACCCCTAACCACCATGCTGTACTGTTCTTCAGCGTGAACAAATGGTACCTCCTGAGTAATTTTGACTTGAATCCTAAGATCCCTCAAAAATATAATTTTGACCCTTAGCACCAATCTGAAAGTATGGATGTGCTATCAGATACAACGGCTGCAATGTTGAGAAGTCTCCCCTTTTTCCTTTATTGGATAAGTTGATGTGGAATAAGAGGTCTGAAAGTTAGGCATCCAGAGAGCCAGAAAGAAGAGATATTTTAAAAGAAACACAGTTATCACATCAATCTGATAATTGGCCCTGAATACTTAAACTTTTCTGGTCAGTTAGTTAATCCTACATTCCTTTAGCATGTATGTGCAGTTTGCATGCTTTTCAACTCGCATCACATCTCAGGCCAGCCTTTCCTGCCCTGTGTTTTAGTGTAGTGCTCATTGTGCTCATCTTGACCTTTTCTTGAGTTTCCAGTTTAAGTGCAAACCGTATCTGGTGAGAACTTGAAGTGGAAATCATTTGGAATTATAGTACCTGCAATACCTCTGAAATACATTAAAAAGAACAATAGCTGTGATAAAGTATTCACAGCTTCTAAAAAATGTATTCATTTATGTCCGCTGAGCATTGCTGAACAGTAGGTTTATTTAAAGTTAAATTACCTTTATATTCCCTTGCTTCTGTTCATTTCAGAGCAGTAGGATACTGTAGCCAGACTTCCCTTGAGCAACCAAAAAAATGAGAAGCCTCTATAAAACCCAGATATTTAACTGATTGCTTCAAACAATTGCTTTGAAAATGCAATGGTGTTTTTGATGAAAGACCAACAAGTAAAATTTTCTATCAAACCCATTCTTAGAGGAATAACTTTTTCAATTGTTCATCTAATTGAAGGATATGAATATATTCAGAAAATCCTCAGAGGAATCTGTGAAGCAGTCTTAAAGCACAAACAGCACATTATAAAAATTATAACAAATAGGGTTAAAAGGGAAGTTAGCACGGCAGTGCCAAAGGAGTTTTGCGTAGGTTCCTAATTAACTATTTCACTGCATTGTGTCCTTTGTGATTGCTCAAGACGTGGCAACAGACTTTGTGACATGCAGCATGGAGAGAACATAAGCTCTTTTGTACAGTTCTCTAGACGCCTGCTTCTTTAAACTGGGCTGCCAACTGGCATCTGGGAAGTCAGCTCTGCAATACTTTAAGACTGACAGTCTGGAGAAATGGGTGATTAGAGCTCAGCATTGCAGAATTTTCTTCTTATTCAATAATGACTATAAGGAAAGTAGCTCTTCCATGATCCAAAAAATAACTGAATCATCAATTACGGTTTTTTTGGTAATCATTTAACTCTAATTTTAAATATTCCACTCCAGTGTGTTTAAATTCAATTGTGGTGATGATAGCAATAATAATCCAATTGGAAAACTGGGTGAACCACTTTTTAAAATGGACACACAAGACAAATTTCTTGATTAAATAGTATATACTTCCTTGGAATTCTGTTCTTTTATTTTAAGATTTATTTATTTTAGAAATTTTATTTATTTATTTATTTATTTATTTATTTAGAAATAAAATCTCACGTGCATGAGAGGAAGGTGTAGAATGAGAGAGAATCTCAAGCAGACTCCGATTTGAGCTCGGAGCCCAATGTGGGGCTTGACACAGGGCTGGATCTCACGACTCCTGAGATCATGACCCTCACGTCATGAACTGAGCTGAAACTAAGAGTTGGATGCTCACATCCAGTAACCTCTGGAATTCTGTTCTGTATTGAGAGAGTAGGAAATCTTTTCTGGAGTATGTCTTAAAAATTGTCAAAACTTGCTTGTTCTAATGAATCTTACCATTTAATAGAAACAGCCCTAGAGACAAACTTTGCTTCTTATCCTATGTACTTGAGAAGGTTTAACATCTAGGTCAGGAAGTTTTATGACTCTGAAACTAACTTTTCCCTATTTTATGTCTAAAAATGATGGCATTTTCTTAGATTCCCTAGTGAAGATACATCCTCACTAGAATTCTGCAGTCCTGATGAAATTTGGGGGAGATTAACAAAAACTACAAATACAATGTAATCTTTAATCTGGGAGAGAAGATAATATATAAAAAGTGACTTATGTAAACATTGAATATATATAAAATTGCTAAATAAAAGGGTAATTTCTTGTCTGCCTCCAAAGATTAGAGCTTTATTCTAAACTATAAACACCTCCAGCTCACCTCTACATATGAACAGTATTTATATTCAAGAATGGCTAATAAATTTTTGAGTATCCATCTTGACTGTTAAGGTTGTTTCAGCACTAGTTCTAAAATTATATTCAATATTAATAGCATATGATTATAAGTCTCATAAGTATAAAATTTATTTGAGATAAGTATCTTATAAAAGTAAAACATAAAGCTTTATTACTTGATTTTTTAGGTTAGTGTCTTAGATTATTTAACCTTAATTTGGCTGCTACTTAAGCCAATGTTTACCGGGGTTATGAACTTTTCCTCTATCAATTTTATTGTAAATAAAGAATAGCTGGTCAGAGGGAAACTGTCTTGCCCTGGATCACATTTGGATAGAGCATGATCTAGGAGAGAAGAATTGAGTTGACTCTATTGACTAATTGAAAGGATGCAATCTCAGAATGGATCCTTCCATTTCCATCTGCCTTTCCTCCTCTGGCCACTGTGGCCACACCACCCTGGCTGCCCAGTTAACAGTATGGATCATGAGACAAATGTATTACTAGGATGTTTTTCTCTCATTCTGTGTCCGTGGAGTAACCTCTGTAAGTCCTATACATCTTATTCCTAGATAAATGAACAAGGCATGATAACTTATTATAATTCTCTTTCACAGATTGTTCTTAGTCATAAGAATAGGCCTTGCAGGGGATCTGGCTGCCTCTTGTGTAAACAAAACTTCAATGATAATTGTTTACTTTTTAACAGAAAATTTTGAGAATGCATGGAAATTATGAGGAAGATGTGCACGGTAATTTTTGATAGCATGGGATTAGGAGTTAGTAAGATATGAAACAATTAGCTGAATGGCTTTGGGCTTGTTACATAATTTTTTAAAGATTATTGTACTATCTATCAAGTAAGGACAATCATAATATCTGACAGGATTGTTGTGAAGATGAAATGAGACAATATTACAAATTCCATAGCACAATGCCTAGCATGCAAGGGCTTAATAAACTGTTATTTTAAAAATTGTATCATGTAATAATTGAAACCAAAAAAATTGAGAATAAAAATAGAATCTCAGACTTTATAGACAAAATGTAATTTCTTAAGCCATGACCATATGGCTATATAATTATTCCTACAGAGTGAAATAACAAATATTTTTAAATCTTTAAATGTTGTTTTCCTCATGAGATTGACATTTAAGAGAAGATCTACAGAATTTTTCAAGCCAAAAAAAAAAAAATCATCCTTTTGACTATGCTTTCCTTAAGATACATGATTTCAACTATAAATGTAGACTATTGCAGAAGATATTCTTCCTTTTGTCATGGTTTTTCCAAACATATTGTCTGTTTCTTTTGAGGAACTTATACTTTAACAATGAAGTATATTTGTATTTAACTAGTAATCATATACATATATATAAATATATATACACACATATATGTATATGTCATTTATATAATGACTGTGTGAGGTTTTCTATAAGGCCTTGATATAAGAAGGAATTTTCAAAAGTAATTATGAAATTCTTTGCTTTTCCTGATATAACATTTTTTTGTGCCAAAGTTGTGAAATATTCTGGCTGTCTCTAACTAGTCAGCAATGTATAATTTAATTTCTATTTTCATTTCTTTGTATTTTTAGGCAAAGCATTCCCTATTTAAATCAGATAAGCATTTTCTAATGTTCTAGGACTTTACTTCATTCCCCGGGGAGTATGGTGGCTTAATTCACCTATTTATCTTCTGGCCCATTTCCAGACCTGTCCTAATAGTAGTCATTGTTTTCTTCATCTTCTAAAATGAGCAGCCTGAGTCTGCATCTCTGCTTAAAAAAAAAAAAAAAAAAAGGCAACCTGTAATACGTTATCCAAGCTGCTACAGAAAAGGATTAAAATGCTGTAAACAGAATAAGGACACATCTTTTTGTATAATCTTTGAAATTTAAACAGTTATTGCTAGTTTAAAGGATAATTTCCTTCTGCTTGCCTCCAAAGATCAGTACTATATTTCAAATAGTAAAATAGACTCTTACCTTGCTACTTTTGATTAGGAAAAGCAATTGTAGGCAGATGAAAGATCAGAAAAATATCTACAAATATTCTTTCTTCAGAGGTAATGGAACTTGAGACCTTTGAACCAATTAAAAATGTTTTTCATTTTAAGTCTCTACTTCCTGGGTGTTGAATATCAATTCAAAGCTGGATTGAATATCAGAGATGTGCACAAAGCTCATACTGGCTCAAGTAGGTCCAAAATATTCCAGCAACTCATTGAGGCATTGAGAGCCATGTTTTCATCTCAGTCTGAGATTCCTAAGCTGCCAAGAAACTAGAGGGGTAGGATTTTATCCCAAGATATCATTCATAACACAGATGCCAGAGTCAGCTGCTAACATCCCTGGCTCGTCCTGTGGAGCTCCAGTCAACAGCTGGCTGCTTGGGCTGCCAAAACAATCCACAATATTTTGAGCTTCTGCCTTCGTTCAAGTTTCCAGGCTTTGCAGAGAGATGGGAAACAAATAATCATTACATTTCCATTGTTGTAAAGAAAGCCAGAAGATGCCATTTAAGAATGATTTGCTGGTCGGAGGAAGGAAGATAAACTTTAAGTGATACAATCATGGGCACCATTAGCCTATGAGCAAATAAGTAAAAAGACACCATGTCTTGAAATATATAGGTCTTAGGAACAAGGCTGAGTCATTCGATATCATTTTTGTATGAAAGAAAGTATGCCTCCTTCTGCAGGTAGAATAGCTTTGCACATCCCACTCAACTTTGGGACCACTGAGTCCCAAACCTGAGTAGGTTTAACCTGAGTAGTAACCTGAGTAGTAAACCTGAGGCTCACAAGCCTTTAGGGCCCAGATGAATTTCTTTTATAGGAAAGATTGAGGCAACAAATGTAGTACTTTTGGGCAGTCTTAAGTTATTTATCCAGATTTACTCTCATTATAAGTACTCTGATAACTACCTTTATAAATATCAGAAGGGAAAAGCCCACATATATGTGGTTTTCCCTTTAAGTGATGTAGATTGGAAATACCAGGTGCAAATAAGAAGTAGGATTCCAATATGATCTGATCTATTATCATAGAGTTTAGCTTTAAAATGTATCATAGAATTTAGCTTTAGCTTAAAAATGTAATGGATTTACAAGGAATAATTTAAAACATTCCAAAATTAGATCCCAACACTTAAAAATATGCCAACACATCACAATAGTTCATAAGACCAATGAGTGTGCTAGTTAGTTCTAGCTATATCACACCACCTACTGTGTTATTGGTACAAAATATGTGTTTGATGAACATTTATTGGCAGAAAGAAGGAAGTAAGGAAAGGAGGGAGAAAGAAAGGGAGGCTGGAAGAGAAATGGAGAAAAACTTAAAGAGCCTTTAAAAGTGTGATAACATATACACACTAAAGCTAACCAGATTTTTTGAAATTTCTAACATAATTCTTTTATCTACAGAAGACCTAAAGACAATTTTAACGTAGAAGATAAATTACAATTTTTGATCCACTTGTTTCTGTTAAAATAATTATTTTCCTGAGAGAAAAACAAATATACTAAAAACAAAGTAAAATATCATCTGGATATATTGAGTAAAGCTCATAATATAGAGTGATGACTGAAAATCCACAGCCCAGATGGCTTAAAACAAGAACACTAAAATAGTTATTATAGAGATTAGGTGAAAATCAACATGACATTATAGCCAAAAGCCATAGAATTGATGGCAGCAATACATATAGAGAGGAGAAAATACCTTTTTTAAATGTTAAAAGTTTATGATATGATAATCTATAATTTAGTTTCCAAATAATCTCTTTCATTGAAACTTTTACCCTAAGTAAATTATGTTTTTTGATTACCTATTAACATGTCAAGAACCCTGTTTTAAAAAGTTGTAATCTTCACTACAAATATATCAGGAGAATTGACTAGAACTTAGAGGTGTTAGAGTGAGAATATAAATTGGCCTCTTAGACACAGAGGGAGAGAATTCAGGCTGCTGCTAGTGTTATGGGATGTCGTGGGATATGATTTAATGCATGAAGAAAATGTACTTTGAAGAGACAGTGAAAAACTAGTCTCAAGAGGGATTTTATCTATAATTGCATTTTATGTGCTAGAATTACAAGACAAAGTCAAGGGCATTGCCTGAGTGTTGAGTGAGCTAAGGGCAAAATCTGCCTCTGACCAGAGTGGCCTTAGGAAACCAGGTCTTGCCAAAACCACAGTATAGGATGCTGCAGACCTACTGGTGTTTATCAATGATGCAGTTTTGAGTGTTTAACACATTTTCAATAAGAAAATTAAACTAGAAAAATGTGTGAGGGGCCATGAGAAAATGACAGTGATTATAATTGCTATATTTGAATCGGGAAGTTTCTTTTACATTGATAAGCTGGGCAGATAAAAAGGTAATACCAGAAGTGTGGAAGAATGTGTGTGTGGTAAATTGTAAGACTAGTTGTTGACAAATTTCAACCAAACTGTCAAAAGTCAGTAAAAAATTGTTTTCCATGGCAGGGGTGGGGGGAACATCTTTTAATGCCAAACCCTTGAGAGTAATCAAATTCTTGCTTTCAAGATGCTTGGGCTCAAAGTCTTCCATATTCTATTATATTAATTTCCTTCCTTTGTGACTGAGATCCTAATATATTAATATTATTAATTAATTATATATATAATATTAATTAATATTGAGTAGACATTCAACAACACTATAAAATACATCACAGATTTCTTACAGACATAATGGACTCGTACTAGACATCTAGATTTTATACAGAAGTCCCTTCAAATAGAAATTAGTGGGGATACTCTTAAGTGGAACGTGATTTGCCTTACTTCCTGCTAGAGCTGTCCCCATATGTGAGCTTATCAGCCTGCATTGTATAGGTGTGTGTATGTCTATGTGGAAAGGGATGAGATGTTATTTTTTTAATCTGTTAAAAATTCTGAATCCATTTATGATTTCTCTTAAATTTCATGCCAGGCATATACATTTAAATGTAAATAATTCATTTTTTAACTGATGTTTCTCCCTCTGTGACAATGATGGCCTCTGGCCACCCAACACAGAAGGCATTAGAGATCATAGCAATAGTGAAATGCCATATACTTTAGATTTATGCCATTGAGTAGTTTATACGCTGTTTGTATTTTTGAGTGAACACTGCATGCTGGCACAGTATTAGATTCTGTGAGGACATCAAAGAAATAGAAGAGATTACTCTTATCCCCAGGGCAAGAGCAGTTTTACTGCACTTTTCTCAAATGAAAATGTAATGTAGCTCCTGAGTTGGTCAACTTTCTTGGAAGAGTAGCATGATTTCCTTTTTAAAGATCTCATAAAACATTTTAGCTCATACTGTCCCACCAGATGGAAAGGTTCAATGGAAACTTTACATGGATTTAGTGGAATGGGGGAGAAAGTTTGGAGAAATACCAGAATATCAGCCCTTCATTGAGAACAGAGAAGTGATACCAGATAAGATGTTGAAAGCCTGTAAAACTGGCTTATGACAAAGGCAAGGGGATATTTATTTGTGATTTCTGTTTAAGAGTTCTGTGACAAATTTCTGTTGCATTTGTACAGATTTGATTGGCTGCCTTAGACCATTGATTTGAGAATTCATAGTCATCCTTTTTTTCTTCTTTTATAATTTGTTCAAATGTCTAAGGCAGAGAGTAAAGCTTGAAATGGGGGTTTACACTTTTTTCATACTCTGTGAGCTATTAAGTACAGATTTTTACAGTAACCACTGATATATATATCAAGATAATGATTCTGGGTCTCAGATAATGGGAAAGAATAGATGAACTACCTAGCACAGAATGAGGTATAAAATCCATTCCTAGACGGGGACTATCTTGTGGATATACATATTAACAAGACATTATGAATACATTAAAACAATGGAAGGAGTTTAAGTAGGGGCCTATAATAGGCATTTATTCCCTAAATTATCCTTAATGTTCAACAAAGAAAATAAAGGAAGATGAGTCTGGAAGAACAAACGGGAAATTACAAAATTATGGGGGGACTTACTAAGTTAGAGTAAAATTAGTATTACTAGAAGGGGCCAGAAGCAAAGAAGAGAAATAGCAATCAAATAGGTATAGACTATCCAGGGAGGAAAAAATGTAGTCTGTAAGGGAGTGTGTAAGTATAGTGTAAATACTGATTATTCACGCTTAGGACATTTTCTGATTTTTAAAATTCAGCTTTGGCACCTCAATATAACCTGAGTTTTTTTTTAATTTATTTCTTCTGTCACTCACATTTTCATTTTTAAAAACTGTAGTGATTGAAGTAGAATTTGACAAAATGTTTTTCTAAAGTTGCACAGCCAGAAGCTGAAACCACAGGCTTCTGTATCTCCAATAATTTTGCTTAAATATTTGAACTTGAAATGAACTCTTGATTTGGATTAAGAATAGGGATGTTTCTGGGAATAAAGAGCTACTGGTTATTGTCTCCTGACCAAAATCAAACCAAGTGGCCTAAGAAATGATTGTGTCTTAAAGAAGGCCTTAAAAAAAGCCAGTGTGAGGATAGTAGGAGATTTTCACTCTGTATAACCAATAGAAAACTCTAAAAAATAAGATTGTTGTTATGATAATGGACCTGGTGTATTGGGCTGTTTCTTAACTCAGTATCTGCCTTAAATGACCATGTTGTTGGACCTGGAGTTAATGGTAAGCTCGCCGACATTTTATTCCTGAAATAAAATGAGATCTCTGCTTCTTTTGATATAAAATGCTTTAGGCTCATATGTATTAATTAGATTTTGTAATATTTTATTGTTTCCTGCCCAGATATTTTATTCAGGAAAATGTATTACTATAAGCTTAAGGTATTCATTTATTGGGTGATTTAGCTGAAGATAATTTACAGTTACAATATTTAAAATAGAAATGATTTCCAGCCAACTTTCATACTTCATTAGACTGGAGAAAAAGAGAAAACTACAAATTATATGTAGTCCACAGACACATTTAGAATTTAATACCAGAGGTCCTTCATAATATTAGAAATCATGATCCAAGGAAGGGCTATTAAAATGGATTTTTAAAAGTCTTAAGGTCTAGAACACACACATACTGTAATAATTCTCGGTAGAGTGAGCTAATAAATGCTTTGAGAGTCACATGTATACATAAATTTAGCAATTGTTGCCTCTCCCCAATTTATAGTGTGAGGTGGTAAAAGGGTCTTCTTCAGGATTAACTCTGAACAAATGACTGGGTCTGAACCATTGTAACTTTGGGATGATTAGAATCAGCAAGCTGATTTATCGTCTCTATTAGCTGCATTTCTTCTCATCAGTACTACTCCTTTGCCCTGGCCCTGCTTCCAACCCATGCAATGACTTTATGCAAATCCTTAATTGGGCATCATATTGAATTATTTCATTGGGTAATATTCCAATGTCTTCTGGAGAATTTTCGTGAGCATAAAGTTGATAAATAGAAGATAAATAGAATGAAGATTCCTGTTTCTAAAACCATACTATCTATAGGTGGATTTACTCTGAAATTAATAAAAAGCTTAAGCTCCAGATCCTTTTGCTTTCCCTGGCAGAGGTCCTAGTAACATAGTAATGTGGTTGAATAATTTTATAAATTTTCAAAAAATTTATTTTAACTGCAATTAGTTAAGACCCACCACAAGGTGGTGGGTCTTAACTAATTGCACTTCCTATTCATTACACTTTTCCTTTAGTCAGGTGGTATTATGTAATGGTATGTTTGGGCTGCAGCCAAAGGGGAAGATGAATTTAGTGGGATGTGTTTATATTTTATAGTCATTTTGTTTATAGTTATTGCTTGCTATCCTGGTGTAGAACTGGTTCCACAATTGCTTCCACAATCACTAGGCTGATTTACCTGACTTTGTCAGCCTAAGGTATAGGACCAGAAGTCTCATCGTTATATGAACATGGCCCTGGATAATGGAAATATATACATAGTGGCAGTGAAACTATTTTAGCCATCTGGCAGCAGAACTAATTTATGGAACCATTTGCAGTTATTGGCACATTTGCTAATGAGTTTTGTTGATTCATGACTAATGTTTAATATTAGTCATTTCACAATAAAACATGAAATGCTTGGGATGACTGGGTGATGGTCATTGGGGAGGGTATGTGTTATGGTAAGAGGTGTGAATTGTGTAAGACTGATGGATCACAGACCTGTACACCTGAAACAATTAATATGTAATATGTTAACCTTTTAAAAATACCAAAAAAAAGACACATGAAATGTTGTGATATTGTATAGTTTACATATGAAAGAACCTTGAGAGATTTTCAAATTTGAGAACAACCATAAATATGTTAATATCATCATTAATAAGCTATGAAGCTGTAACATTTCAAATTATCAGTAGTAAAATTTAAATTAAATATTAAATATTGTAAAAATCCTCTTTTTAAAATTTACTTTTTTAATCCAAGTATAATTAAAATATAGTATTATATTAGTTTAAGGTATACAATATAATGATTCAAAAGTTCTAGACACTAAGGTTAAATATCATTTGGAATTTATATTGGAGTATGATATGAGAAGTAGATCCATTTTTTTCTTTTTAGTTATTCTCAAGCCATTTATTAAAAAAATATTTTTCCTAGTAATAGGAGAAGCTATACTTATCACATGTGAAATTCTGATATGCAATTGGGTTTATTTCTGGGATTTTCTATTCTGTTCAATGGTTCTATATATTTAAGCACCATACCACACTATTTTAATTACAGAGGCTTTGGGTTCTGTTTAATGTTTGATAAAGCTACTGTCATCATTTTTTTCCCCAAGGGTTTTCAGTCTATCTGAACTTTTTTCTTTTAAATAAACTATGAATCACATTAGATTTTTTACTTTAACTTAGGATATATTCGTATCTTTCTTAGTTTCCAAGGCTTGTCATAACAAAGTTTCATAAACAGGATGACTTATTTATTATATCATAGTTCTGGAACCTAGAAATCCAAAAATCAAGGTATAGCTAGGTCTATACTTCCTTCTTAAAGCCTCTATTGGAAGATCCTTGCCTCTTCCTAGTTTCTGGTGTTTACCAGAAACTTTGCAATCCTTGGTGTTCCTTGACTTTGTTGGGATTGTCACTTCAGTCTCTGCCTGTCATCATATGTCTGTCTTCTAACTGTATATCCCTGTCTTCTCAGGTGGTAAGTCATATTCGATTAGGACCCACCCTGAAGACTCTTATCTCTAAAGACTCCATTTTCAAGTAAGGCCACATTCATTCACAGGTTCTAGGTGTTAGGACTTCAGCATGTCTTTTGGGGGGACACACTTCAGCCCATATTAGTATCTTTATATGTTGTCTTACTATCTCAGAAAACGAAGTGCCAATTTATTCACTTATTTCACTATTGTAAATGGAGTCTCCTATGATATCTTCTGACTTTTTTTTTTTTTGAAAGATTTTATTTATTTTTCAGAGAGAGAGAGAGAGCAAGTGAGAGTGTGCACAAGCCGGGGAAGCAGCAGGCAGAGGGAGAATCAGGCTCTCTGCTGAGCAGGGAACCCAATGTGGGATTTGATCCCAGAACCCTGGGATCATGACCTGAGCCAAAGGCCTACTTTTAACCAGCTGAGCCACCCAGGCATCCCAGACCTTTTTTACATGTATGAAAATTTTTTGGGTTTTGCATGTTGATTTATAGCTCACCCTTTGTTAACTACTCCAACTATTTGTAGTAAAATGAAAGTATACAATTGTAAGGTTGAAGTTATCTTATTGTTATCTTATTGTTACAAAATATTATTTTGCTCTCTGCATTGTAATTGTAAAGTCTCTCATCCTTTCTTTCCTCTAATTGTACTTGTGGATACCTTCAACATAATGTTTAACATTAGTGGAGATACTGGGCAGTCTTTTTTTTTTTCCTGACTTCAGACTTTTTCATTAAGATGCTAGAAGTTGAGATAAGGTAGGTGTGCATGTGCATGTGTATATATATGTATAATTACAAATATTCGTAAGGTGACCATTTCTATCCTTTTCATTGTCAGGGTTTGAGAACTATTACATTCATTTCAAAAAAGAAATTTGAATATTTTTTTTCTTTTTCTATGCTCTAGAACAATTAGCATCTGACATAAAAGCATTTTTTTTAAGATTTAGGAATATTTTGTTTTGGTGTGGCTCAAGATGAAATTTTAATTTAAGTTTTCCCCATGACATTCGTTTTTTTACTAACATATAATGTATTATTTACCCCAGGGGTACATGTCTGTGAATCATTAGGCGTACATATTTCACAGCACTCACCATAGCACATACCCTCACCAATGTCCATAACCCAGCCACCCTATCCCTACCCCCACCACCCAGCAACCCTCAGTTTTTTTCTGATATTAAGAGTCTCTTATGGTTTATCTCTCTCCTGATCCCATCTTGTTTTATTTTTTCTCTCCCTACCCCCAATGACTCCCCGGCCTGCCTCTCAAATTCCTCATATTACAGAGATCATATGATAATTGTCTTTCTCTGATTAACTTATTTCACTTAGCATAATACCCTCTATTTCCATCCGTATCCTGGCAAATGGTAAGATCCCATTTTTGTTTTTGTTTTTAAAGATTTTATTTATTTATTTGACAGACAGAGATCACAAGTAGGCAGACAGGCTGGCAGAGACAGAGGAAGGGAAGCAGGCTCCCTGCTGAGCTGAGAGCCCGATGTGGGGATCTATCCCAGGACCCTGGGACCATGACCTGAGCCAAAGGCAGAGGCTTAAGTCCACTGAACCACCCAGGTGTCCCAAAATCTCATTTTTTTGATGGCTGGATAGTAGTCCATTTTATATATATATAATATATATATATTATAGTATTCCATTATATATTATAGTATACAATTCCACAGTATTCCATTTTATATATATAAATAAATAAGTATATATATATATGCATGGATAAAGAAGATATATGTACGTGCATGGATAAAGAAGATGTGGCATATATATTATATATTATTATATATTATATATATATAATAACATTGCTGGTATAAACATTCGGGTGCATGTGCCCCTTCGGATCACTGTATTTGTATCTTTAGGGTAAATACCCAGTAATGCACTTGCTGGGTCAAAGGATATGTCTATTTTCAACTTTTTAAGGAACCTCCATACTGTTTTCCAGAGTGGCTGCACCAGCTTGCATTCCCACCAACAGTGTAGGAGGGTTCCCCTTTCTCCGCATCCTTGCCAACATCTGTTGTTTCCTGACTCGTTAATTTTAGCCATTCTGACTGGTGTGAGGTGGTACCTCATTGTGGTTTTGATTTGTATTTCCCTGATGCCGAGTGATGTGGAGCATTTTTTCATGTGTCTGTTGGTCATTTGGATGTCTTCTTTGCAGAAATGTCTGTTAATGTTTGCTGCCCATTTCTTGATTGGATTGTTTGTTCTTTGGGTGTTGAGTTTGATAAGTTCTTTCTAGATTTTAGATACTAGCCCTTTATCTGATATGTCATTAGCAAATATCTTCTTCCATTCTGTCAGTTGTCTTTTGGTTTTGTTGACTATTTCCTTTGCTGAGCAAAAGCTATTGATCTTGATGAAGTCCCAATAGTTCATTTTTGCCCTTGCTTCCCTTGCCTTTGGTGATGTTTTTAGGAAGAAGTTGCTGTGGCTCAGGTTGAAGAGGTTGCTGCCTGTGTTCTCCTCAAAGATTTTGATAGATTCCCGTCTCATATTAAGGTCTTTCATCCATTTTGAGTCTGTTTTTGTGTGTGGTGTAAGGAAATGGTCCAGTTTCATTCTTCTGCATGTGGCTATTCAATTTTCCCAACACTATTTGTTGAAGAGACTGTCTTTTTTCTATTGCACATTCTTTCCTGCTTTGTTGAAGATTAGTTGACCATAGAGTTGAGGGTCTATTTCTGGGCTCTCTATTTTGTTCCATTGATCTATGCATCTGTTTTTGTGCCAGTACCCTACTGTCTTGATGATTATAGCCTTGTAATAGATCTTGAAATCTGGAATTGTGATGCTGCCAACTTCGGTTTTCTTTTTCAACATTCCTCTGGCTATTTGAGGTCTTTTCTGGTTCCATATAAATTTTAGGATTATTTGTCCCATTTCTTTGAAAAAAAAAAAAAAAGATGGTATTTTGGTAGGCATTGCATTAAATGTGTAGATTGCTTTAGGTAGCATAGACATTTTAACAATATTTGTTCTTCCAGTCCATGAGCATAGAACATTTTTCCATTTCTTTGTGTCTTCCTCATTTTCTTTCAGGAGTGCTTTATAGTTTTCTGAGTACAGATTATTTGTCTCCTTGGTTAAGTTTATTCCTAGGTATCTTATAGTTTTGGGTACAATTGTAAATGGGATTGACCCCTTAATTTCTCTTTCTTCTGTCTTGCTGTTGGTGTATAGAAATGCAACTAATTTCTGTGCATTGCTTTTATATCCTGATAGTTTACTGAATTCGTATGAGTTCTAGCAGTTTTGGAGTGGAGTCTTTTGGGTTTTCCACATAAAGTATCATATCATCTGCAAAGAGTGAGAGTTTGACTTCTTTGCCTATTCAGATGCCTTTAATTTCTTTTTGTTGTCTAATTGTTGAGGCTAGGACTTCTAGTACTATGTTCAATAGAAGTGGTGATAGTATATTCCTGACCTTAGGGTAAAGCTCTCAGTTTTTCCCCATTGAGAATGATATTTTCTGTGGGTTTTTCATAGATGGCTTTGATGATATTGAGGTATGTATCCTCTATCCTTACACTTTGAAGAGTTTTGATCAAGAAAGGATGCTGTTCTTTGTCAAATGCTTTTTCAGCATCTATTGAGAGTATCATATGGTTCTTGTTCTTTCTTTTATTAATGTGGAGTGTCACACAGATTTGCAGACGTTAGACCATCCTTGCAGCCCAGGAATAGATCCCACTTGGTCGTGGTGAATAATCCTTTTAATGTACTATTGGATCCTACTGGCTAGTATTTTGATGAGAGTTTTTGCATCCATATTCATCAAGTGTATTGATCTGTAATTCTCCATTTGATGGTGTCTTTGTCTGGTTTTGGGATCAAGGTAATGCTGGCCTCATAAGATGAGTTTGGAAGTTTTCCTTCTATTTCTATTTTTTGAAACAGTTTCAGGAGAATGGGTATTAATTCTTCTTTAACTGTTTGATGGAATTCCCTTGGGAACCCATCTGGCCCTGGGCTCTTGTTTTTTGGGATATTTTTGATGACTGCTTCAATGTCCTTACTGGTTATGGGTCTGTTCAGGTTTTCTATTTCTTCCTGGTTCAGTATTGGGAGTTTATATATCTCTAGGAATATATCCATTTCTTCCAGATTGTCAAATTTGCTGATGTATATAATTTGCTGATGCTCATAATATGCTGATAATATGCATCAAATTTGCTGATGCTCATAATATGATCTTATAATTATTTGTATTTCTTTGTTGTTGGTTGTGATCTCTCCTCTTTGATTCATGATTTTATTAATTTGGGTCCTTCTCTCTCTCTTTTTAAATTTTATTTATTTATTTGAGAGAGAGAATGAGAGAGGGAGAGAGAGAGAATGAGTGGGGGAGTGTCAGAGGAGAAGTAGACTCCCCACTGAGCAGGGAGGCAGAGGTGGGACTCAATCCTGGGATTCCACTATCATGACCTGAACCAAAGGCAGTTGCTTAACCAACTGAGCCACCCAGGCAGCCCCCTCCCTTTTTTTTTTCTTTGATAAGTCTGGCCAGAGGTTTATCAATCTTATTAATTCTTTCAAAGACCCAGCCCCTAGTGTCATTGATTTGTTCTACTGTTCTTTTGGTTTCTATATCATTGATTTCTGCTCTGATCTTTATTATTTCTCTTCTGCTGGGTTTAGGCTTTCTTTGTTGTTCTTTCTCCAGCTCCTTTAGATGTAGGGTTATGTTGTGTACTTGAGACATTTCTTGTTTCTTGAGAAAGACTTGTATTGCTGTATACTTTCCTCTTGGTATGGACTTTACTATGTCCCAAAGATTTTGAACAGTTGTGTTTTCATTTTCATTTGTTTCCATGAATTTTTAAAAATTCTTCTTTAATTTCCCAATTGACCCATCCATTCTTTAGTAGGATGCTATTTAGCCTCCATGTATGTGAGTCTTTCCAACTTTCCTCTTGTGATTGAGTTCTAGTTTCAAAGCATTGTGGTCTAAAAATATGCAGGGAATGATCCCAATCTTTTGGTACTGGGTGAGACCTGATTTGTGACCCAAGATGTGATCTATTCTGGAGAATGTTTCATGTGTACTAGAGAAGAATGTATATTCTGTTGTTTGGGGATGAAATGTTCTAAATATATCTGTGATATATGGTCCAATGTGACATTTAAAGCCTTTATTTCCTTGTTGATCTTTTACTTAGATGATATATCCATTTCAGTGAGGGGGAGTGTTAATGTCCCCTACTATTATTGTATTATTGTTGATGTGTTTCTTTGATTTTGTTATTAATTGGTTTATATAACTGGCTGCTCCCATGTTTGGAGTATAGATATTTAAAATTGTTAGATCTTCCTGTTGGACAGACCCTTTAAGTATGATATAGTGTCCTTCCTCATCTCTTATGATGGTCTTTTGCTTAAAATTTAATTTATCTGGTATAAGAATTGCCACACCAGCTTTCTGTTGACATCTGTTAGCATGGTAAATTGTTTTCTACCCCCTCACCTTAAAATTTGGAGGTATCTTTGGGTCTAAAATGAGTTTCTTGAGGACAGCATATCAATGGGTCTTGTTTTTTTATCCATTCTGATACCCTGTGTCTTTTGATTGGGGCATTTAGCCCATTTACATTCAGGGTAACTATTGAGAGATATGAATTTAGTGTCATTATATTGCTTGTTAGGTGACTGTTACCATATATTGTTTCTGTTCCTTTCTGGTCTGTTATTTTTAGGCTCTCTCTTTGCTTAGAGGACCCCTTTCAGTATTTCCTATAGGGCTGGTTTGGTGTTTGCAAATTCTTTAATTTTTGTATGTCCTGGAAGCTTTTTATCTCTTCTATTTTCAATGACAGCCTAGCTGGATGTAGTATTCTTGGCTGTGTATTTTTCTCATTTAGTGCTCTGAATATATTAAGCCAGTTCTTTCTGGCCTGACAGGTCTCTGTGGATAAGTCTGCTGCCAATCTAATATTTCTACCATTGTATGTTACAAACCGCTTGTCCCAAGCAGTTTTCAGTATTTTCTCTTTGTCACCGAGACTTGTAAATTTTACTATTAGATGATGGAGTGTGGTCCTATTTTTATTGCTTTTGAGGGGGGGGTCTCTTTGCTTCCTGGATTTTGATGCTTGTTCCCCTTGCCAAATTAGGGAAACTCCCTGCTGAATTTGGTCCAATATTCCTTCTGTCCCTCTCTTCCTTCTTCTTTTGGGATCGTAATTATTCTAATATTGTTTCATCTTAAGGTATCACTTCTCTTTCACATTCTCCCCTTACGGTCCAGTAGTTGTTTGTCTCTCTTTTGCTCAGCTTCCTTATTCTCCATCATTTGGTCTTCTATATCACTAATTTTCTCTTCTGCCTCATTTATCTTAGCAGTAACAGCCTCCTTTTTTTATTGTACTACATTAATACCTTTTTTTAATATTTTAACTTGGTTAGATTTTAGTTTTTTTTAATTTCTCCAGAAAGGGTTTCTCTAGTATCTTCCATGTCTTTTTCGAGCCCAGCTAGCACCTTGATAATCGTCATTCTGAACTCTTGTTCTGACATATTACCAATGTCCATATTGATGTCCCTAGCCATCAGTACTGCCTCTTGTTGTTTTTTTTTTTTTGGTGATTTTTTTCTGCCTTGTCATTTTATCCAGACAAATATAGATGAATGATAGAACAAAATACTAAAGGCTAGCAATGGCCCCAGAAAAATATACTGTATCCAAATCAGAAGAGACCCGAAACCAGGGGGAGAAGAAAAGGGGAAAAAAGAAAAGAAAAAAAAATATATATGTATTCGACTGTTGACTAGAACAGAGCCACACACTTGATTTTGACTATTTGGTCTGTTAGAAGAAATTACCTCCCAAAATTTTAAAGAAAGAAAAATCTATACGTATACAAAAAATAAGGTTAAATACAATGAAAGGATAAAATATGAGTATAACAATGAAAATTTAAAAAGATTTTTTAAAAGGTATTGATAAGATAAAATAGTTAAAAAAATTAAAAGAGGAAAATGGAAAAATTTTCAAAATAGAATAAGAAGAAAATAAAATTAAAAATATTTAACTTTGAAAGACTGAAGGATCATGGGGAAAAAAAGCCATGAATACTATGTGTTGCTTTCCCCTAGCTCTGGAGTTTCGCAGTTCTCATTGATCAGTGAAATTGGTCTTGGCTGGATGTTCTTGCTGATATTCTAGGGGAGGGGCATGTTGCAGTGATTCTCAAATGTCTTTGCCTGAGGTGGAATTGCACTGTCCTTGCCAGGGGCCAGGCTAAGTAATCTGCCTGGTTTTGTTCTTGGGAACTTTTGTTCTCTGAACACTTTCCATAAAGTTTTGGAGGACAGGAATGAAGATGGTGGCCTCCCAATCTCTGGCCCCATAGGAGCCAAGAGCTCAGGGCCCCACTCCTCAGTGTGCCTTCAGAGAAAAGCAGTCAATCCCTCCTGTCTCCCTGGTCTCTGGCCATACTCTGTGGTCACCCTGCCTGTGATGGAGCATGTCTATCTCTGGCGCATGGCACCATTTGGAGTCTCCAAACCCTGCCAATTCCTGCAGTGCACTCCCACGCTACTCCTCCCAGAGGAGGAAGGTGAGTATCCCAGGATATACTGTTTGTGGGGTCATTGCCCATAGAGCGGTGACCTGACTGTGGCATGGGTCATGATTTAAGGTAACTCCAAACTGAGAGTGCACTCCTCGGCTCTATCTCTGTAGCCAGCTTCCCTGCTCCTGTACCTGGGAGCTCTGCCACATTCAGACACCCCTCGTCTTTTTGTGACACTGCAGGTCCTGAGACCACACTGTCCCTTTGAGGGCTTCACCCCCAGTTTAGCCTCTGAAATGACGTCTTTCAGTGGAGCAGACTTCTAAAAGTTTTGATTTTGTGCTCTGCTGCTCTACCGCTTCTGGGAGCCAGCCCCTCCCCCTGCGGTCTATCTTCTGGAATGTTGTCTTAGATTCACTTAGATTCACTCTGCATCTCCTATCTTACAGAAAGTGGTCATTTTTTTTTGTTCCTAGAATTGCTGCTCCTCTTCTTTTCTCTCCCCTGTTGAGTTTGTTGCTGTTCAGAATGGTTTGATAACTATCTAGCTGAACTCCTTGGACCTGATATTATTTAGGTCTCCTACTCCTCTGCTATCTTGCTCCTCCCACCTGACATAAAAGCATTTTTAACAGTAAGTTACTATAAAGCCATATGGTCCTGATGCTTTTACCTGGGGGAGCTTTAACTACTTTCTGTATCTTCTGTTGTCATTGTCCTGTTAAAACTTTTTATCTCCACCAGAATCAATTTTGGAGTGGGTATTTTTGTATAAAAATATCAACTTCTCATGTTATCAACTTTGCTTGAATGGAATCACATAGAATACAAAAATGTATTCCATCTTAATATATTAAGTCTTCCAAACCATCTGAACATAGGGTTGTTTTCAATTTACTTAGGTATTATTTAATTACATTTAGTAGTATTTTATAAGTGTTGGTATATACATCTTATACGTCTTTAATTGTAATTAAAGATCTTTAAATGTAATTTTAAGTATTGAATTATTTTGCTGCTCATGTGAATGGAATTGTTTTCTTAATTGCATTTCTTATTCATTGTTAGAGGATAGAAATAGATTGATTTTTGTATATAGATCTCCTATCCTGCAACTTTGCTAAATTTGTTAATTCTGGGATTATTTTTATTTTTTCTTCAAGATTTTCTGTAAACAACATCCTGTTATCTGTGAATACAGATAGTTTTGCTTTTTCTTTTCCAATTTGGATGTCTTCTATTTCTATTTTGCCTAATTGCTATGGCTATAGAACCTCCAGATAAGAGCAGACATCTTGCCTTCTTCCTAATCATATTAAGAAAGAACTCATTCTCACCATTAAATATAATGTTATCTGTGGGTTTTTCAACAATAAGAGTGAGGAATTTTCTTCTACTGTCATATTTTTAAGTGTTTTTATAATGAAAATGTGTAGGATTTTGTCAAATCCTTTTTCTGCTATCTTGTCTTTATTCTATTAATTTGTTGGTTATACTGATTGATATTCATGTATTATACCAATCTTACATTCCAGCCAAAAAATTCCACTTGGTCATGGTAAATAAGCCTTATATGTTGCTGGATTCAGTTTAGTATTATTTTGTTGAGCCTTTTGCATTTATATTCCAAAGGAATGTTTTTCTATAGTTTTCCTGTGATGATTTTGTCTAGTTTTGGTGTCAGTATAACACTAGCTACAAAATAAGTTTAGGCAATATTCTCTTTTTTATTTTTTGGAAGATTTTAGGTAGGACTGGTATTAACTGTTTTCTAAATTTTTTATAAAATTCACCAGTGACACCATCTGGGTTTTAGATTTTATTGTGGGAAGTTTTTGTGCTAATGTTCTTTTGCTGCTGTAAAGCCTGTGGCTTAAAAAAACAAAAATCCATTATTTTACAGTTCCATATATTAGAAATCCAACACAGGTTTTGCAGAGCTAACATCAAGGTATTGGCAGTGCTTCTTTTTTTTTTTTTTTAATTTCTTCCTAGAGGTTCTGGAAGTCCAGAATGCATTTCTTGCCTTTTCCAGCTTCTAGAGGGTAGCTGCATTCCTTGGCTTCCAGCCCATTTCATCCATTTTCAAAACTAGCAAAGTTGTACCTCTCTGATCATTCTTCGATTGTCACATCTTGCTTTGATTCCAGCCAGAAATGGTTCTCTGCATTTAAGGACCTATATAACTAGTTTAGAACCACTGCCTGGGGATGGTAATCTCCCTGTCTCAAGTTCCTTAACTTAATCATACATGCAAAGTCTCATTTTTTTCCATGTAAGGCAACATAATTACAGGTTGCAGAGTTTAGGACATGGACATTTTTGGGGAGCCATAATTCTGCCTACCAGATTTTAAAATTACTTATTCAGTTTCTTTGAATGTTAGAGGTATATTTAGATTTCTGTTTCTTTCTGAATCTGTTTGGCTAATTTTTGTCTTTCTAGAAATTTGCACATTTAATCTAGATTATCTAATTTTCTGGCATACATTTCTTCACATATTTTTCTCATTATTGTTTTTATATCTTTAAGGTTGTTGATGATCCCCCCACTTTCATTCCTGACTTAACAAATTGAGTCTCTTTTCTGCTTCCCTCCTCTTTTCTTCCTCTTCCTCCTT
This sequence comes from Mellivora capensis, assembly GCA_004024625.1. NCBI lineage: Eukaryota > Metazoa > Chordata > Mammalia > Carnivora > Mustelidae > Mellivora > Mellivora capensis. Next base: position 46,122 of record PISX010004646.1, on the reverse strand, counting down.
TTTAACCTCTTGTAGTTAGTCAAGCTGAAACCTGATTAGTTTTGGTGATCTTTTTAAAAAACCCTTTTGTCTTCATTCAATTTCTCTACTGTTTTTCTACTTCTATTTCTTGTATTTACTTCTGATCTTTATTATTTCTTTCATTTTGCTTGAAATGAATTTAGTTTTTCTTTCCTTCTTTTCTTTTTTTTTTTTTTTTTTTTTTTTTTTTTTTTTTTTTTTTTTTTTTTTTTTTTTTTTTTTTTTTTTTTTTTTTTTTTTTAAGGTAGAAGTTGAGGTCAATGATTTGAGATATTTCTTTTTTTTTTTTTAAGGTAGAGGTTTACTGCTATAATTCCCTTTTAGGAAATACTTCAGCTGAACACTTTTTTTGTTTGTTTGTTTTGTTTTGTTTTGTTTGTTTGCTTTGGTTTTGTTTTTGTTTTTTGGATGAAAAAAAATTATATTTAGATTTAGCCAGGTCAGCTCAGTTTAGATAATCCCAATTTTATTGGCTATATCCAAAGCATCATAGTCAGAAGCCAGTCAAACATATGCCTTCTTCTGTCCATCGGGCCTGATCAGGGTGTTGACATTGGACACATTAGTGACCTAGAAGGTCTTCACAGCCTCTTTGATCGGGTGCTTGTTGGCCTTGACATTCACAGTGAACACAAGCGTGTCATTGTCTTCCATTTTCTTCATGGTTGACTCGATATGCAGTGGGAACTTGATGATGACATAGTGGTCAAGCTTGTTTCTACTGAGGGTGCTCTTTCAAAGATATTTGGGCTGCCTTCAGAGAGGCAGTGTCTTGGGCATGGGAAGGTAGGTGACATGCAGATCATTTGTTTTGTTTTGTGATGGTAGATGTCTTTCAGCACTGCTTTCTTGGATTTCAAAGGCTTTGCTTTGGCTTTGGCTTTGGCTTTGGGAATGGCAGGGTGTTCCTTCTTCACCTTTGGTACCACCTCCATGAATGGGATCTCAAATACCATGCTTTAATGTGTTATTTTTGTTTTTATTCATAGCAAAGTATTATCTAATTTCCTTTGTGATTTCTTCTTTAATCTATTGGTTATCTCTGTGTGTTAATTTCCAAATATTTGTGAATTCTGCAACTTTCTTCTGTTATTAATTTGTAATTTAACTAAACTGTTGTCAGAAAAGATACTTTGAGGGTGTCTGGGGGGCTTAGTCTGTTAAGCATCTGCCTTTGGCTCAGGTTGATCCCCATGTCAGACTCCTTGCTCTGTGGGGAGTCTGCTTTTCCCTCTGCCCCTCCCTCTATTCATGTTCTCTCTCTTTCTCTCTCTCTCATTCTCTTAAATAAATAAAGTCTTAAGAAAAAAAAAAAAAAGAAAAGATACCTTGTATGATTTCTGTCCTTTGAAATTTCTTGAGTTTTATGTTAGGGACTAGGATATGATCTATCCTAGAGAATGTTCCATGTCCACATGAAAAGAATGTATATTCCCCTGCTCTTGAGTATATGTGTTTTAGTTCTAGTTGATTTCTGATGTTGTTCAAATTTTCTATTTTTTTACTGTCAAATGTTAATATTATGGAGGATCCCTTTGTTGTGACAAATCACATGCCACAAAGAACGCTGTTTTTGCCGAGATTCAGCCATTTTTCTTGAATTAGTTGAATTATTGCAATCTTTTGTTTAATTTCTAGTGTTGTGAAAGGGTTGATTTTTGTGATTTTTCTAGTGTTCTTTCTGATTGATGGAGAAAGAGAGAGAGATAATATATAAATATTTCTTTTGGACATTGTTTCTTTCCTTCTGTAACCAATACTGAGTCTTGACATGTCCCTTGTTTTTTTTTTTTTTTTAAATATATATATTTTTTATTTCATTTCTTTTCAGCGTAACAGAATTCATAGTTTTACACCACACCCAGTGCTCCATGTAATACGTGGCCTCCATAATACCCACCACCTGGCTCCCCCAACCTCCCACCCCCTGCCCCTTCAAAACCCTCAGGTTGTTTTTCAGAGTCCATAGTCTCTCATGGTTCATCCCTTGTTGCCTGTCCTGTCTCTTGTCTTAACTTGTCCCTGGTCCCTTACTATCTTCATAACTTCAGCAAATTCTCAAGTCCTGTATTTCATAATCTTTATTTGTAAAAGGGTTGCTATAATATGCACTTCATAGAGCTCTTGTGAGGGGAACATGTCAAACAATTAGTAGAAGGTACCTTCTAGTACCTGTCAAGGAAATGATAGCTTTTAGATGTCACTAGTTAAAGGAAACCCTTTCTTTCCCGAAGAGGATGGCACAGAAGTTTCTTTGTGTACAGATTTCCAGAATACAACTGTTCAGTGATATTGATTTTAGTATACATTGAGAGGCACATGTGGTGTCTGTTTCTCACACTTGTGAATTCTTCTGCTGAGTCAGTGGTCATGTTCAGTTGGATATTTACCCGCCCTATTCACTTTGAAAGCTGCAGATCGCATGCTTAGAAAAGTTCTTAGAAAAGAACTTACAGGTTTTACCGAATAGAAAATAACATTGATTTTTGTTCAGGATTGAAATTTTTTTTAATGCATTCCTCTTTCTTTTATTCGTGATAACAAACTGGCAGTTGAGAATGATATGCTATTATGCAGATCATATGTCTGGTAGATTAGCTTTGGTCTTTTATAATAAATGTCTGCTAAGAGTCTTGTGACACCTACAAAATTTGATCATTTGTCATTTTCAGGGACAACTCCTCTTTCCTATTTTCCTTCCCTCTCTTAAGTATAATGTTTACAATAGGGAATTCCCTGCTTTTCATTGTAGAAGTCAGAGGAACTCCATCAACTCCCTTGTAGAAAGAACATATGCACTTGATATAGACTTGCTTTTCAGAACATTTAAGTCTGGAGCTGAATTTGTAGCAGCTGAGGCAAAATCAAAGTGCTGGTTAAAATCTGTCCATTTGTGAACTCAGCAGCAGTTTGCCAAATGGTGGTGGAAGCAATGTTATGGATAATTATTGTTTTTGGCCTTCTAGAACTGCTTCAGTTTCTGCTCATTTTCCACAATGTTTCCTTTTATAGTTGGTCTATCGTTGGTCCCCATTTCATAGAACTAAGAATCCCATTAGATGAAAAGGCATGCATAATCTGGCCCATCCTTCTTGGTAGTTTCGTTGTCCGCCACTCTAGCTTAAATAGTCTGTGGCTCAACCACACTGAGTTTCATGCTATTTTTATAAGTAGTAAGTTCAGTTTTCAATAACGCTTCTATTAGTTTTATGTTACTGACATAACAAATTACCACAAACTTAATGGTTTAACCAACAATTTTTTTTAAATTACCCTTCTGTTGGTCAGAGGTCTGATCCAAGTATCACTGCACTAAAGTAAAGATGTTACAGTGTTCTCCTCCTTTTTTTTTTTGAGGCTCTGAGGAATGATCCATTTCCTTGCTCATTTGAATTGCTGGGAGGATTCAACCCCTTGTGGTTGTAGGACTGAGGTCCCTGTTGTTGGGCTGGCTGTAAACTAAAGGTCATTATCAGCTACTACAAGGCTAATGTTTGGCTAATGGTTCCCTTTTCTCATTTTCAAAGGCAGTAATCGCAGGTCAAGTTCTTGTTATGTGCAACCTTTCTGAGTCATCTTCCATCATTGTCTCTCTCTTTGACCACAGCCAGGAAAGGTTTTTCACTATTAGGACTATGCAGTTATATAAACATATAATATAGGATAATCTCCCCACACCGAAGTCTATATTCTTTTTTTTTTTTTAAAGATTTTATTTATTTATTTGACAGAGAAAGACACAGCGAGAGAGGGAACACAAGCAGGGGGAGTGGGAGAGGGAGAAGCAGGTTTTCCTGCCAAGCAGGGAACCCGATGCGGGGCTCGATCCCAGGACCCTGGGATCATGACCTGAGCCGAAGGCAGACGCTTAACGACTGAGCCACCCAGGTGCCCCCAAAGTCTATATTCTTAATCACATCTGTAAAGTCCCTTTTGCCATATAAGTTAACATATTCACAAGCTCCAGACATTAGGAAATGGATATCTTGAGGGGCCATTATTCTACCTATTACAGTCCACTCTTTGGCCTCAAAAGATTCACATTCTTCTCTCATAAAAAATACATACAATTCATCCCACATCCCAGTATCCCCCAAAAGTCTTGATGCATTACAGCATCAACTCTAAGTCCAAAGTCTTACCTAAATCTTATCAGCTGAAAAATACCAAATATCATTATCTATATCATCCAAATTAGGTGTACATGAGGCTGTGATAATCTGTCTTTGGCACATTTTCACATGCCCATCTATGGGCATGATAAAGAGCAAATTATTTGCTTCCGTAATAACTTGGTGGGACAAGTGTAGGATAGTACTTGTAGACATCTTCATTCAAAAAGGTATAAAATGCAAGGAGAAAGGAGTCACCAGTCCCAAGAAATTTTGAAACTTAAACTGCCAAACTCCATTAGATATCAAGACCTGGGAGTAATCTTTTTTAGTTTGTGGCTCTCCCCTCTAGGACCTGCTCTCCTCTCTGAGTCATTCTTCTTTTTTCAGAAAAGGCAGCAAGTGTTTTCAAGTGATGGTTTTATTAGCTTGTTTCCTGCCAGTAGTATTTGGAAGGGAGTGTGGGGTGGTGCACAGCTATGGCCTTCTTTTATTTGGGACTCCTTTTTCCTTTTGGTCCAAGCTGGTAGTTTCTCTGCTTGTGTAAAGTACTTAAGAACCTTGAGAGTCTCCTGTATATGTCACTGAGCTTTATGTCATTTACAGGACGATTGTCCGTAGATCTTTCCTAGATAATCCCACCCTTATTTTTTACTTTTGCTGAGATGGCTGAGGGATAATGCCCTTAAGCTTCCTAGATCCTTGCCCTTAAGCTTCCTAGATCCTTTCCTGGTTTAAATGAGATCTGTGATCCTCACTTTTAGTCTGTACAGAGAGCTTTTCATCTAACTGAATACTTTGATCCCTTGATCTTTCTGAGGCAAAAGTTTATAGAGCCACACTCCTGGGTTTTTGTTTTGTTTTGTTTTGTTTTGGTTTTTTGTCTAGAGCATGCTTCCTAACAATGAATCTCTTAATTTTAGCATATTTTGCGATCTGGATAGTCTGAAAATTTCTCAAATCCTGACACTCTGGTTCCTATTCATTTAACATTTTTTCCTCCTAAATTCTCACATTTTTACTATAAGCTTCAAGAAGATCATCTAACACTTGCTTAAAAATCTCTTCAGTTCAATATCTAGGTTCAAAACTCACAAATTCTATTTCCCACATAACTGCAGGACAGAGCCCACTAAACTTTCTGCCACTATATAACAAAGGATCACCTTTATTCTAGTTTCTAGAAACATGTTTCTCATTTCCTTCTGAGCCCTCACTGGAAGTAGCTTCTGTGTCCATATTTCTAACAGTTTAGTTTCATGATGGTTCATATATCCTCTGAGGCAATTTAATTTTCATCTATCATGCTCCTTACTTCATTCTGAGTTTTCAGTAACAGAGTCATCAATATTCGTATTTCTTACAGAAGTCTGTTCAAATCACTCTGGACGTTTTCTGTCATAATCCTCACGAGAGATGAATGAGAAAAGCAATATTAACAAAAATTTCAAAAAGCGACAAATACCTTAAACTTCTGAAAATCCAGAAAATTAACATGCTATTTTTGTTAATAAACTGCCTGCAAAACCCCTGAAATACTTTTCTGCCCTACCACTTAGTAACCTACTCTGCAATTATCCCATCGTATTCCAATAATTTTCTGATATCAATTATACTGGAGAGAAGAAAAAGATAATTTGGTTATTCCTCTAACATCAATGACTTTTTTTCTTATTTTGATATATTAGAAATGTTTTTTTATCTCACAACTTGTAATTAGAAATGTCATGTAGAATTTTAGAATTATTATAATTTGGTAAAAGCTTTTGCGAGTATTTTCTTATCTGAATTGTAAGATTTCAGGACACATACAGTTTTCCCTTATATTTTTCAATCTTAAATACTATTTGAATTGTTCATGGTCATTAATCAGCTTGTCATTGATTCATTATAGCTATATATTATGAGGAATTTTTTGGGTTAGTGTCACTATTTTGTGTCAACTGAGAAATAAAGTTAAATATATTTCCCATATGTTAATATGACTTCACATCTCTTCATGAATTGGATTATTAAAAAAATACCAGTCTATTCAATATAACAACCATTGATTTAGTGGTGGATATATTTCTGCAGGAGCTTTATCATTGGAGTATATATTTTTTAGGCCACTTCAGTTTCAAGGTGGCATTTTTGTAAATAATTTCAAGAAAATGCAGTTTTCATGTGAACAAGATGCAACAGATATACTAAGATATGACCTCATACTTTGTGATGCCTCAAATATGTGAGCTCACACATAGAATACTCTCCCTTTGTAGTACTTCTATAGATACAGAAATTCTGATAAATTTTACTTTGTATGATTCTCAAAAAATATTCATTGTGATCATAATTGTACAAACTGCATCAATGAGTATAAGTAGAAGAAAACTTCTGTCTTGACAATAAATGTAGAATCTTGCACCAACAGTCTTTTATGTATGATTAGCAGAAGAATTTTCCACAACTAAATTCTAGTTCAGTACATTTCAATCCTTTCTCTCCTCTTTTGCCCATAGTTTTATTCCTAGATGCTATAGGATATGTTCATTTGCACTCCCCAGTTCTCACCTTTATGTCACGATGCCAGGTGAATCATCACATCAGTAGTGGTGTAAGGAGAAGGGCTAGCAATAGCTTAACTGTACATTGAAGTGATATATATATGCCATTAGACTCAGTATAATCATATTTTCAATTTTAATGATCTCGAGTTGGATCCCAAAGGTACCCACGGGCATTTCAGTGCCATCAGTAGGAGAAGAATTATGATGGAGGAGAAGATAAGGTAAAGAGAAGTAGTTGTCAGCTGACTTAATTAAGTCACCTGATCTTAGTTGAAATATTTTACTTCACCAAATTTCACAGGAAGATTTGAACATGTAAACATATTTTTAGGACCTCTTTTAGGTCTGGGAAGGGGTGCAGGCAAATAAGGGACCATAACACCTCAAGAAAAAATCCCTCTTCTAAGAAAACTGATCTGTCCTAGGCCTTCTGTAAGTAAGTTGTTGGCAACTCCATTTTTCAAGTAACTTAGTTCAAAATACTTGAAGTAATTTTGACTTATCTCATTCAGTTTCTATATTTATTAGTAAATCCTTCAAAATATACTCAAGACTTCAAACGTTTCTTCCCATCCCACTCTATCATTGTGAATTGAACTGCCATCAACTTTCATTTATATTATTTTAATAACCTCCTAATCTATCTCGTTTTACTCTTACTGTCTTTTAGTCTACTCTCAATATGGCAATTCAAGTGAGATAGTTAACATTCAGTTATATGTAAGTCAGATCATAGCACTTCTCTGCTTAGAACTGTTGCATGGAACGTCTACTTACTTAAGAGTCAAAGTCATTATTGTCACCTGTAAGGCTTCCCTGATCTGACCCCTTTAGTTCTTGACCCCATTTCCCTTTACTCTTTCCTTTCTTTTGCTACTGGAGCCATCCTGGTCTCTTTACTTCCTCACAAACGCCCAGAAGTCATAGAGCTTGTGGTCTTAGTGCTTACAGTTCCTACTGCCTGGAGTGACTGTGTTAGATATCCCCGGGACTTTTTTCCTCACTTCCTTTAGGACTTCATGTAAAAATTACTTTAGTGAGGATTTCTCTTGCATATTCTACTATAATTACACCCTTTTATTCTGCCACAATTTCTTCAGATTGCTTTTCTTGCCTTAATTTTTAGTAATTATCATTTTCTAAATGAGTATGTTCTTTATTTTTGTTTACCTATTTTTTCATATATAACCTATATTTACTACTAGAAAATAAGCTCCATGAGGCAGATATGTCTCTTTGGTTTATTGTGCACCTCCCCCAGGTGCCTAGAAGGATGCCTGGCATAAGGTAGGTGTTCAATAAATATTTATTAATGAATATTTATCAAAAAGGAATGAATTTTTGACCTGGGGAATACATAGGCATTTTTTGTCTACAACCTCTTGGACTGTTCCCAAGTCCTTCAAAGTAGAATTAATAATATTAATGTGTTACAAAGTATTTGGCAATGACCTATAAAATATCATAATCCTGATGGAATTGTACTTAGTTGTTTAGCATTCTTCTTTACTCTTTACAATATGAATTCTCTTAGGTCAGGCTCTGTGTTACGATCTTTTTTAATATTCTGAGTGTATAGTCAATTGGCTATAACTGGGAAGAATTTGAATAATATTCATTAAAATAAACCTAAAACTAAGTGAATATATTGGCTAAATGCCAGTAATACATTTTATTCTTAGGCAGAGAAGTAAAGGTTTTTCTTTCCTTGAGGGATAACTCCAGATAAAAAAGACTTGACAGGACAGAATCTTTAATTGGAAAACCCAAGTCAGAGAATCCTTGGAATTCTATGCTCAGCAAGAAAGTAGCACTTTAGTTGCTACAGAAGTTACAATCAGAGAGGAGCCCATAATGGATTACTCAATTAAACCAGCTGTTTACAAATCCTGAAGCATGTAATAAAGGCACTCTTGGGCGTAAAAGGCATTTTAGTATTTTTCATGTCAATGAAAAGGGGAAAATAACTTGAAACATTCTGGAGATCCTCTTCATTTGTGGATTGCATTCCAGAGAAGCATCTCTCAAAGTGTATAAAGAAAATTTTGTTCATAGGATATTGATAAGGTTATTTAAAAAGAAACAAGAAGGACCTATTAAGTGAAATAAAACTAAAATTACTTCTTTACTACAGAATTTCTGCCCACCTTTAATATGTGTTGTGATTCACCAAGGAGTAGATACAGAAGCCTGCATTCTCTAAAAGTTTTTTTTAATAGAACCTTTTTATCTTTGTTTATTTTTTTTAGCACCTTTACTTCTAAATATATTTTAGAGGTGGCCCACAAACAGAAAATCTTGATGGGATATACAGTTCTAGGGAAAAGGTGTCAATGACAAAGACCCTGGCATTAGATAATGTTCTTCATGGATTGACACCACATGTTGTGACAAGAAACCAGCAAGAACCATTTTCATGGCATAAAGTCTTAGCAGTCATTCATACCTATTCCTGAGTCATGTATTTCATTGGTACATTCAACATTGCTTTTCCTTTAGGGAGACATATCAGGTGATAGTTCACGGGATCTTCAAATGCTATCTCAAAGTGAGTTATTCTGAGAAACTACTTTATACCAGAGTAGTTCCCCTATGGATTCTAATTGTTTGAAACTACTGCAGTCACTTTGCCAACCACTGTAGGTATTTTCAGCCACTATGATCCAAATATTTTGTAAATATGGAACATTTTTCTGCTTATCCTGTTTGGGACTATCTGCATTCTCATTACATTGTTTGGCAGAGGCTGCTCCCCCCCCCCCCAATGAAATATTCTCTGTATCTGGAATATTCTTTGTGTCTGAAATAGTGCCCAAGATGGTACAGCAGCTGTATGAAAAGCTAGTTGATTTCAAAGTCCTCTCCATCCTTGTGATTGTCCAGATTCCAAAATAGAAAGAGTGTGATTATAGCCTACATAAAAGGTTACAGGCTGCAGAAGGGCTGGCTCCAAATCGAATGCCAAATGATGCCACCATGTATTGTCCTTTAGACTTGTCTAAAGCTGAACATATAGAAAACACTTGATTTAACTCCACAAATATTTATTGAGTACCCATTATATGCAAAATAGCTTGTTTCATGCTAATCCCTGGAGCAAAATGATAGTCTCAAAGTTTAATCAGCACAGCATTTATTGGACACCCACTAGGATGCTTCCCTTCAGTACGACTATAATTCTATGTAGTGAACACTCATCCAACCCATATGAGCAGCAAATAAAGATAATTGAATGGATGTAATTGGGAAAGGATTAGTAATGCTGGCAGCCCAGTCACTGTAATTCCACTTCAAGTCCCCTTTTGATAAATCTACATAAGAGAAGTCAGATGTGGTTTTGACAGGAGTAGATCCTGACAGGAATATTCCAGGAATTTTACCAATTATAGATCAATTTCCAAGTAATTGGAAACTGAGTGATTAAAACCAAACGGAGAGTGAAAGGTTTACCTAAGCCGAGGTTATCGTTTTTAAGAGCTAGAAGGGAACATGAAAGATAAATCCAATATCAGCAAGGTGAGTGCTCAAATGAGTCCAGGTGTGAAGAAACTCAGAACTGTCAGATGCTGTGATGCAATCCAGGAAAGGGCTCAGGACTGAGTGTGGGATCAAACCATATTTAATATATGACAAATATCAGCAATTGAACAAAGAGATGAACACAAGTTAGGGCCGGAAAACAAATCAGAAAATCTAGACAAAAACTAAAGAGGACAACATGAACACAAGTTAATGTGATTTTTAAAAATATTTTATTTATTTACACGAGAGAGAGAGAGAGAGCATGAGCAGAGGATGGGGAGAGGGAGAAGCAGGCTCCCCGCCAAGGAGGGCGCCAGAGGTGGGGCTTATTTCCAGGACTCCGGGATTTTGACCTGAGCTGAAGGCAGTTTCTTAACCAACTGAGCCACCCAGGTGCCCCTAATGTGACTTGAAGGATAGGAGAAGAGGGGCCTAGGGGGGAGGACAGCATTCAAGTTTGCTCTTTTGTTTCTGTGTAAAGATTAATGCAAAAAAAGTCTGGCTTTGGGGACTCCTCAGGAAATGTATATGCAAGCCTAACACACATTTTTTTTTCTTTTATGAAGATGGACTCCTAAGAAAACCAGTCTATGGTTGTATCCTTTCCATCATCTTAGCAGAAAAGGACAAAGTCCAGGAGGTTTGTCCTATATGTTCTGGTTCATCTGGGGGTATGACAAAAGATCATTTCAGAGAACTGAGGTCAGAAATTATCACTTAGTATCCCTTCCTCACCTATATTTGGGGCCTTGACTACTTTTTCTCACTCTCTGGAGGAGGGTACTGGCTCTGTGGTAAGGTGGACATGCTTGTAGAAAAATAATAGATTCTCCTCAGGCTGGCTGGCTCGCTCTTTCTTTCTTTCTTTCTTTCTTTCTTTCTTTCTTTCTTTCTTTCCTTTCTAAAAGATTTATTTATTTATCTTAATTTTTTTGAGTATAGTTGACACACAAACATTAGTTTTAGGTGTATAACAGTGATTCAACACCTCTGTATGTTATGCTGTTTGCCACAAGTGTAGCTTTGGTCTGTTAGCATGTAACACAGTTACAATATCATTAACTATATTCCTTAGGTTGTACCTTGTATTCTCATGACTTATTCATTCCATAACTGGAAGTTCATATACCCCACTCCCCTTCATCCACTTTGCCGATCCCTCAACCTTCTTCCCTCTCTCTCTGCCTGCCTCTCTGCCTACTTGTGATCTCTCTGTCAAATAAATACATAAAATCTTTAAAAAAGAAAAGAAAGACAACTAAGAGCAAAACATGCATAAGACATAGCATAAAATCTGAAGGAAATTCAAATACTAAGAAATGTACCATTGGAAACATCTATTATTATAGGAACTCAACTGCAGAGTTAAAAGTATTAAAGGCCAAATTCTAATACTACTAGGTACATTTATAAAGCCACCATTGTATCAAAAGGTTATTATTTGTGCCAACCCCAGTGATTTTATGTAATTGCATTATTTATTTGACCATCTCATTGATACTATAAAATAAAGAGTAACTTCGCATAGGCCATTTTTGATACCTCCTGTAAACAAATTTTAAAATGTGACTTGTGTTATTTGATTCAGTATGTTGTATAGATGTATCTAATTTGAGCTTTCTCTCTTTTCTTTTGGATTAGTGTGGCCAATGGTTTATCGATCTTATTGATCCTTTCAAAAAACCAGCTTCTAGTTTCATTGATACGTTCTACTATATCTCTAGTGTATCTAGAGATAATTTAGAATTTATCTGAAGTGAAATACCTCATGATCTTATTTCCTTATAAAATGCCACATATTTTTCCAGAGATAGTGTTCTAAGCTTTCTTTCTGTCACTCACATATATTTCAGAAGCAATTGTTGTAGTAAAAGGTTAGTCTTTGAAGGGTTTCTATGTTTTTTGTCTCCTTAAAGTGTCAAATATGGGGACATAGAAAAACCAAACATATTGTATTGAACGATCTGTCACTCATTGGAAGGTGATGGATGGGGTCAGACTCATTCAGGCAGTAAATTCACATCCATTTCCTCAGAAAGCTTTTGACATTGTTTTGGAAATCCTCTCTTTATGTAAAATATAATCTCTTTTGTCCTGTTGTTCCTCTATCCATTTCCTCCTCCCTTGTTTGGAAGGCAGTGAAATTTTAGTTCTTTGACGACCCTTTTAGAAATCAAGACACCTGATGTGTCTGATGAAAGTCAGTGCTTTGATAATCTAGAACTTGCCAAAGAAAATGAATTACTTTATGGGTTGTCTTCTCATAAAATTCATTAAAATGAGTTAGAGGCAAAGGTAATTATTTGTTTCACACACTGAGGAACAGGTGTAGATGCTATTTGGAGATCCAAATGAACATGCCAATTAGTGCATTAGGTTTATGTGCAAATGTAGTCTCACTTAATTGCTGTGTCTGAGAAAATTTCCCTTTTTTCTAAAGTGAGTTTTGGAAAACTACACTGCTGTTCATTCGCAAGCATCATATGATGATGGAATGCTAATGAGTGAATAGAGAATGTCTACACACTGCATCTGGACCTTTTTGCAAATGCCAAATTTGCAATGCCCTGGGTTCTGCCCCCATGATTAACACTTTGCATCATTGTGTGTGTCACTGGGGTTATGATTCTGCCTACTGCCTAAAGCACAGAACTACAGGAATCAATTCTGATAGACCATGTATGTGTTGATTTTGGGAAATATAGAAAAATATGATGTGATATTTTAGAGGAATTTAGGCAGGAAAGGGTAGAAAAGAGAGCAAACATTAAAAAAACATTGGTTTTGAATGATCTTGCTAAGGATTAGTATTGAGATGCCTGACTTTTGGTTTCTTTTCCCTTATATTTTTTATTTTTAATCCGATGGAAGAGAGTGAGAGGAAGGAGGGTAACTTTGTGAATGCTATCATCTGATGTATAAATTATGATATTTTTAGGTCAGGAAGATTATAAATATTCAGCAGGATTTCCACAAAGCAAGCAATATATAAAATAATTTATTATTTAGAAGCCTCAATTATGCCAGGTAGGCTACTATTTATGGTAATAGATTGGTGATCTAGAAATAGCACCTCTTATGAAAGATGTTGGTGCTCTTACAACCCAGCCAGTTGTTGGAGAATCTCTGTGCTTTGTTTAGAACATGAGGTTATAAAGGTATATAAGGGTTGTCCTGGCAGTGATGGGAAAAGACATGCCATTCTTCCCTGAGCAAATTTATAGCAGTTATAAATACTGGCTTTGCTTAGAGCTCTTTGCTTTTGCAGCAAATAATTGGAAATAATTTTTAAATACGATTTTTGACAGTAGTGTATTTAAAAAAAAAACTAGTTATGGAAATATAGAACAGAAACCAAGAAACAGACTCTTAACTATAGAAAACAAACTGATGGTTACCAGAGGGGAGGTGGGTAGGGAGGTTAAATGGGTGATGGGCATTAAGGAGGGCACTTGTGATGAGCACTGGATGTTATATGTAAGTGTTGAACCACTAAATTCTACACTTGAAGTGAGTATTACACTGTATGTTAACTAATTGGAACTTTAGTAGAAACTAAAAAACAAAAACAAAAACAAACATATAGACCAGAACTGTGTAGTAGAAGTTAATCTTATCTAATCCCTCTTGTTCAGGGAATGGTAAAAGCTGGCTTACCTGGAAGTTGTTACTCGGCCTGTACACAAAACAGTCAATTTTTAAAAGATTTACTATGTAATATGTGGAATTTTTTTAATTCAAAATTATTACTTAAGCATCTTCTTTACTACATATTGGGGCATATAAAAGTAAGTTCAAATCTATAATTGGTTCTGCTGTCCCTCAACAAACTTACAGGCTAGTTGTCAAGGCAAGGCATGGTCACATGAATAAAACAGAGCAACTGAAAAGAAGAAAAGAAACGATAGTAGCAGGCTGTGTAATCCACATACATGAGAAATACAGTTATTTTATATGCAGTTAATATTCTTTTCAGAGCAGTTTTTTTTTCTCCTCATAACTTCTCGATTGAAACAATGATGATCTTTTCTCTCTATTCTCACCATCCTTTGACTGACTTTGTGATATTTCTTAAAAAAAGAAGAGAGGGCTTCAGCTCTTCTCAGTGTTTATAGCCTATCATATCCTTTGGTCTAATTAACTGTACATAGAATGGGAAGAGCTTAGGGTGTCGTTATCATCAACAACTTAACATCAGTCTCTCCTGTTGAACATCTCTAGTGAATATATTTTTGTTTCCTCAGATATTGTTCCTCATCCTCTTCATTTTACATGTATGCTTTTGCCTATTGTTTCTCTTGGCTTAGAGCTAAGTCTGTTCTTCTTGGAAAGGAAGTATTTGTTGAGAAGCTAAAAAAGCTATAAATAGAATTTACACTTGGTTTTCAGTTTGATATCAGTGATACACTTCATTAAGGAAAACAGATTTAAGTAGCCTCTTCAGTCCATATTAAACCTTATGTAAGGTCTGAATGTCTGTAGCATTTAGCCATATTCTAGAGTTAAAATGAATATTTTTGAGAGACATGGCTTTGTTCTGCTGGTATAATAGTCCATTTTGTTAGTCATAGGCTCCCAGCTGCTTCTTAATGAGATACAAGCATAATTCAGAGAAAAATAGACGAAGAAACCAAGACTATTAGTAGCAAACGACATAGTAAGAGTTAGAAAGGAAAGAATATGAGCCACCAAAGGATTTTTTATCAGGCTACCCTATGGTACACTCTGATTGCAGGCAGACACAAATTGAGATTCAACATTACATTCAAAAGTAACCAGCTGTTAAATTGGCAACTTTATGATGGCAGGAGGAGAGGAGAGACCTAAAAATTCTTGCAGCTCTGCATGAAAAGCATCTTTAGTTTGATATTTGTAATGTTTTAACTTTTTTCTGGGTAATTAAAAAGATTTTCAATGTAAGTTGTTTGAATTGTGATTACTGTCAGGAATGCTTAAGCCCGGTAGATATCTTGGAAATAGTATAATTTTTCAAATGTTTTAAATTGATCATTTTACCAGATATTTTCTGTCTTTCATAATGTGCAGTCACTCACAGGTTAGATTTGACTCCTAGCCAATGCCAATTGTATTCTAGATGCATATCTAAATTGCCAAATAGACAAGCAAACAGAATTCTAGTGGACAGGTAGAAGGGTGTCCACTCACCTGAAAGATGCTAGGGTAATCTATCTCTCATTTTGTTGAAGAAAGTCCTGGTGGATGTCCCCCAAAGTGAATGACAACACTTGGTGTTCACTGAGCATAAGCATTCCTTGCACAATAAGTAGATTAGCCCTGAGCAGGTCCCAGATATCTATATCTATATCTATATCTATATCTATATCTATATCTATATATCTATATATTATAGTCACAGGGAAATGTCTGCCTTTCAAATTATCATGATTGTCATTGGAATGATACAAGGAACAATTTCATCTGAAATGAAAACCTAAATACACGATGGACTTGCCATCTTATTGGCAAGATATTTTTTTAATTTTTAAATTTTTTTATTAACATATAATGTATTATTAGTCCCAGGGGTACAGATCTGTGAATCACCAGGTTTACACTTCATAGCACTCACCATAGCACATACCTCCCCCAATGTCCATAACCCAACCACCCTCTCCCTACCCCCCACCCCCTAGCAACCTGGCAAGATTTTTTTAAACTTACACAACCATCTAGATACTTGTTCGGTTTCTCAGAAGGTTACATAGTTTCTGTGAACAACTATGAATGAGTAATCAAGTAGAGGTCATCTAAATTATTGAAGTAAAAAAATTGTCACACGTATAGTAAGGAATGTGTGTAGATGAAAACTATGTTCATTGCATTTGGTCATGTATATAATATCTGAGGTCTCTCCTCTTTGACGATATCAACATAAACTGAAATAAAAATGTTCTGTGTCTCACACCATTCCCATATATCCCCACAGATGAATTAGCATTTTTTTTTTTTGCTTCAAATTAAATTAAATTAAATTAAATCAAATTAAATTAAAATAAATTCTAGGCACGATTCACACTAGATAAGATCTCTCAGAAGGCCCATAGGCCACCATGTCCCCTGACCTGCAGTGAGGGGCCCTCTGCTGCTGGCCACCGTGTGCAGACAGGAGCACAGGGCATGCTTGCTGAGGGTGAGGTAGCCTTCCCTTTTATTCTTAGCTTCTTGACTGCACGTCACAGTTCCTAAAAGTCCTAAGACCACAGAGTTCTTTCAGGGACTAAAGCAGGAGGGAAAAAGGTTGGGGGGGGGGGGGTTACTAATATCCTTTTTCTTAAAGAAAAGGCCAATCCACTTCATGGTGAACTTGAGCTTCCAGACTAAGACCCAGTCAGTATTCTCTGATCTGCACATAGTCTTCTGTGATCTCGACAGGGTGCTCAGGTACTGCCAGCTCAGCATTCTTTGTAAGTTTTGCTGAGTCCTGTAATTTTTTTTCTGTACCCCATTTCTTTGGTGCAGAAGACCAACCACCCTGACAAACTGTCATCCAATTCATCTTTATGCAGATAAAGAGAATTTTACCTTCAATTTCCAAAACAGGTGGCTGTTTTCCCTTTAAGAGCTCTAGAATGGAAATGTTATCAGTAACAATTTCATCATTTAGTCACCTTTATGTCAGGTGTATATCTTTTATCTTTGCACCTAGCATTTAAAAAATCTATGTTATAGGTTAGACCGTTTTCTTTTAACTCTGAGCTTTATCTGTCTAGGAAATAGCAACAGAGCCCCTTGAAATTACTCTTCAAGTACTTGCAGACATTTTTGCTTCCCTTCAGGCGAAATGCTTCTGTCGTGCAGACCATTTGTTGTGAAGAAGCAATATGCTGTTTCAGTATATATTAAATAATTTATTCAAGTGATGCCTCTGGTTTTGAAAAAAAATTCCTTTTTAAACCCAAATCTTTATTGTAATGTTTTTAATAGTTCTAATTTACAGTGGTATTGAGTTACCCTTGAACAAAACACAGAAAACGGGGTACATTTTAGCAATAACATTCAGAACTGAGAAAATAAAAGATAGAATATATTATAAACATTCCTAAATTGTATTTTTGAACTTTCAAGAAAAGAAGTCAGTATATCTTTTCTTTTTAAGATTTTATTTATTTATTTGGCAGAGAGAGAGAAAGAGACTTCGAGAGAGGGAGAACAAGCAGGGGGAGTGAGAGAGGGAGCAGCAGCCTTCCCACTGAGCAGGGAGCCAGATGGAGGGCTGGGTCCCAGGACCCTGGGATCATGACCTGAGCCGAAGGCAGACATTTAAAGACTGAGCCACACAGGCGCCCCTGTATATCACTTTTTAAAATCATGGGTGGGTGTGGGGTAGTGGTGCAGTAATGATGATTTGTTTGAAATTTCAAACCTCTGTATGAGGATCTATTATATGCGATGATGTGGGATATCTAAGGACATGAAGAATCTATACATAAATATGTCCATGCCCTTCTACCTAATTAAAAAGTTGGTAGAGAGATTTGAGGGGAGAATTATTTGAGGCTTAATATGGTACACATTTGGTGGTTTAGTTCTAGTCATGTACTTTCTTTGAGGAGAATTAATCAGAGTCAGGTTTTATTTTGTTTTATTTTATTTATTTATTTATTTATTTTAGCTGTGAACATGTTCTTGTTTTTTTTAATTTTTTATTTTTATTTATTTTTTTAAATTTCATTTATTTTCAGCATAACAGAATCCATAGTTTTACAACACACCCAGTGCTCCATGCAATGCATGCCCTCCCTAATACCCACCACCTGGCTCCCCCAACCTCCCACCCCCTGCCCCTTCAAAACCCTCAGGTTGTTTTTCAGAGTCCATAGTCTCTCATGGTTCATCTCCCCCCCAATTTCCCTCAACTCCCTTCTCCTCTCCATCTCCCCATGTCCGGTTTTAATTTATTAGTTCATGTTTCTCATATTTGAATAAGCCAAAAATGTACTTATAATCAATATCTGGCCCTGTTGTAAATATCTGAGCAATATTAAGTCAGTTTAAAAAATAATTACACAAAACAAATTTAAAGAAATCCACTATTAATAAAACATACAGAAATTATAGTATATCCTTTGTAAAAAATGACATTTAAAAAAAGAGCATCTGTTAAAATACAGATACTCTAGAAGTACAGTTTCAAGTAAATAACTCCATACCTTACAACTGTTTAATTTCTAAGCCACTAGATATAAATTGGATAAAAGTTGAGAAAGCACAACTACCTAATGTAAAAATTGTCAGATCTGGATGGTTTCTATACTGACAACAAAATAAATTTCTAAAAAGGAAACAGAAAATGTGATTCTTGCTCAGAATCACAGAGACAGCTGGTTATTTATACATGCAATACAATATATATGATGGTTTGAAATAACCTACATTTCTGTTTAGAATTATAGTATGCTCTAATGCTTTTGTAGATCATGTACCTCAGTTTTTCAATGTAGAGTTGCCTCTGGGTAGTGCTGGGACTGCTCTGTTTTAACAAGCAGGAACAGAAAAACGTCAAGAACCATTCCTATTAGTATTTGGTCAGATCAATCAAAATGACATAAAATAGGGTTTATTAAAGTAGTCAGTATCTCTGGTTTATACTCTTCTATGAAAGGACATGACAAATGTTTTGACAGTGCTAGCTGGAAGAGTAATTGCAACCATTCTGTAATCAGATGTTGAGACTCACATGACATGATGTTAGAGAAAAATGTAAACAAATTTTTTTGAGCTGCATGTTTATGAACTTTTTAAGTCTGCTTATAGTGCTCAGGCCCATTGTATATACTTGGTCAAATTCATTTATTTTATGTATTCATTGATACTACCTCATATCTAAAAGACTTCAGGTTTGTATACTTGATACAAAGACAAAAACCCAAAAATACATCTAGTACTCTAGCCAGAACATCCTTTTGTTATTACTCATCCAGAGGTAGTACTTTGGCACCATGTGCACTGATATAGGTGAAAAGGATTTTAGCTCTCTGTTCTATTAATATCAATGAGTTTTTTAATTCCTAATAGTTTACCTCCTTGACTTTCCTGTTAAATTTTATCAAGAAACAGAGACTGAGGAATCTTCAAAACAGAAACTGCGGATTCAAAAACTCTTTGATCTCTTCTAACAATTTGAATGAAAAAACATTCTTATAATTGCTTTTCCTCAAGGATCGGTTACTTTATTTGAAACAAGCCAAGAAAAGTTGTAATACATGGAAACTTAGGAGGTGTTTGTGTAGAGTTAGGTTTGTGAAATCATAAAATTTCAATTCCTCATTCTATAACTTCTCTTAGAGATGTTATTCTGATTAATGATGTAGCTCATTAAAATTGTTCTGCATGTTACTTAGACTTTTTGGAAATTTGTCACTTTACTGTATACTAACATCAACTTCCTGAGGTCTAAGTTCTGCTTATGACTCTGACACTTTAGTGACCTCAAGTAAATCTTTTCATATTTAGTGGCCTGTGTTTCCATATCATTAATGAAGTATTAATTTGAGGCTATGTGTGTATGTATCTTTGAAATTGGTTTGCATGTAAAAATTACTAAGTAGAAATTAATTTCTGTTTAAGAAATCTTAAATTTTTTGAAGTTCTAAACAAAACTAATTCTTAAGCTTTAAGCTTAGACAAAATGTTTGTTCTATTTCTAAAATGCAACATATTCTAGTAATCATTGCCAAAGGTAACTGAATAATATTTGGTCCCACCCCAAAACTTAATATTAAGTTCTTTAGAACTTTAAATAATTTATCATGTGTAAATATAGTATCTGGAATTTCTCTTAAATATTTCAATTTTCTGATTGACAATCTCTCTTAAAGCACTAAATCTTGAAAGTCTAATACATGAAACTTATGGTAAAATTCATTTAATAGTCTAACAGTTAAGATTGTTTAATTTTAACTTAAAATCAAGCTTAAAGTAATAATTTAATTATATATTTTAAGTGGGTTATATTGAAGCTTTATTCTAATCAATATTCTCTTAAATACTATAAATATACAAAATAAATATTCATGTTAACTGAAAGTATGAATATCATTGCTTTGATTTTATAAACATTTTTATGCTTAATTATAAATCTTCCTTTGGGGGATGCCTGGGTGGCTCATTGGTTGAGCAGCTGCCTTCGGCTCAGGTCATGATTCCAGTGTCCTGGGATCGAGTCCCACATCGGGCTCCTTGCTTCTCCCTCTGCCTCTGCCTGCCACTCTGTCTGCCTGTGCTCACTCTCTCTCTGACAAATAAATAAATAAAATCTTTAAAAAAAAAAAATCTTCCTTTAGATACTTAACTGCTATACAAATATACGTTATTTCAATCTATTTGAGGAATACCTCCCATATAATTTGGGGTAGCCTCTCAATGTTCTGGAGATAATACAGAGATTTAAGGAAGACTGAACTCTTATCAAAGTTGCTCTATAACTGCTATTTGGGAGTGGTTACATATTTGCATTCAAGTTGCAAATTAATCATGTAATTTTTTCTTTACCCATAGATTCATAAATTGCTTCGTGCTTTGATCATTTGCTTCTTTGACTCTTAAAATATGTAAATGCATTTTCTGGCTAACTGTGTAGACATTTGCATTTGTTATAATCTTGATTTTCTTATTTCTAGAATCACACTGATATTATAGATTTTATAATAATGATTAAATTTTAGACTTTTTCATTGCTCCAGATGATTACTTAATTATAAATTTCAAGGCCGTCCATGACATGAAAGATCATTTAGCAACATTTTCAGTATTAAGATTCAACTTCCTTAAAAATCGATTGTGTTTGTACCATGCAAAAGAACATTTCCAGAAATTTAGAGCAATAAATTTCATCATGTTCTGGTCTTTCAGAGAGGTGTTACAGAAAACTTTAAAAGACCTTGAACAAAGCCAAAAGAGTTAGAAGATCACTAGGTATCTTGTGGGAATAACTGTATAGAGAAGGATGAGAGCTCATATTAATGAAGCATGTAGATACCTCTACTGAAAATAATTTCAAATACTCGGCAGAGAGTCTGAGTTCTGTTCTATATGCAGAAGGAATATAGCTCTGACAGTCATGGACTGGGTAGGCTTCTATATAACTAGAAGCTAAGAACTCAGGGGAAAGATAGCACTACAAATACAAAATGAAGGAACGCTCATATAGGGCTTACATCTAAGTAATAGAACTTGGTGTTTTTATAAGAAATAAAGTGGTAAAAGAGTAGAGAGATCTGATCATTAAGATTTAGTCAAGAATGAGCAGAACAGAAGGAGCCCGGACAAAATACTTCAAAATAATAACCAGCTTTGAAGAAAGACAGCCATGTTTTGGAGAAGAGAAGAAAAATAGGAAGGGTGGGTAGTGTGGGAGATATTTCATGCTGTAGAGATGAGATAACACTTTTAGATAAGTAGGATCAGAACTCAACCTCATGGGTAGAAGAGAAAAAAAAATAGAAGCTGTAGATATACATGCAGTGTTCTGTTATAGTGAGTTTTGTGTTGAGGAAAATGAAAGGGATTGGATAGGAATTTGTGTGTGGGGGTGTCAGTATTTTGGGGGGAATGGAATGTGAGAATATTGGGAGATAAGACCCAAGAACTGAATAAAAAGGAAGTATTGAACACCAAGAAGGAAGAACTTATGAGCAAATCCAAAAGGAGGAATGTATGTCTAGACAGAGGATGTGTTGGGGTGGGGATGGCAGAGTGGTCTGAGAGAGGACATTCACTTCTCCTAAAGCCTGGAAGGAAAAGGATAAAGGGCGGATCCAGATTTTGAGGTGAAGTGAAAAATAAAAATTTAAGTAACTCATATTAGTTGCACTTAATGCTATGAATGGTTAGGGAGAAGAAAGGCGGCATAGGTGACAACACGTTTCTTTTCTACGCTTCTAGGAATAACTGTGTTGTGTTTCAACATATTTGAGAGGAAAATGAAATCCAACAATGTATTTTATAATTGTTTATTGATGATTTTTATGGTACCTCTGGTTGGAAATAATTGGACAGAAACATCCCAGTGCTTGTCGTTGAATTCATTTTGATGTCTGAAATGTTGTTGTATCCATTTGAACAATTTCTTTTGCAGTTTGAGACTTTACTATATGCTCGCAGAAATAGTTGAATTTGTTGAAATGCCTTTGAAGAAAGGTGTAATATTTATGTGTTAATCTCTGGAAGTCAGTTCACCATTAGCAAAATTGGCAAAGGTCACAAATAAGCTATTCAAAAAGGATGAAATGCAAATGTCAGTAAATAAGTGAAACTGGTAAGGAAAACATTTTTGACCTGTTGGCAGAGATTAAAAAAAAAAAAAAAGTGGCACTGCTCAGTTTTTGTGAATATAGAGTACAAAATACTCCCCTGGGAGTAAGAACACAGTTTGAACAGTGGGAACATTAACAAAGATCCAGGACTTTTGTATATAAGCTCAGCTAACTTGAGTTTGAAAGTTTTAGTTGTCCTTTTTATCTTACCTGAAGTCAGAATAATATGAACAATAGAGATTCTGAGTAATGAGTAATATCTCAGACCTAAAACCCAAAGTGAATTATATGTGTGTGTGTGTGTGTGTGTGTATTGCACATGCATGCACCAAGCTTTAATCAAATCTGAAAATAGACATATAATCATCAAATATATTTCTATTCTATTAGTGGGGGTAATTAAATCCATTTGAAGATGTTAAAAGGGCCTGTAGGCATGGGATCTGGTTTCTGGGTTCCATCATTCTTGATTAGGTAATGGGAATGCAGGCCATGCATTAGAAAAATCCTTGATTATGGCTTTAAAGTTTTCTCATGAATGCAGGATTTTAATCATTTTATCTATGCCATGACTGAACAGCTGAATTTGTGTGCTGTTAGACAAAGAGAAAGGAAAATGAGAAAGGAAAATTTTGCTTTACTGTTGATAAGACTGGTGTAATTTAATAGACTACAGTAAGTTAAAAATTAATAACTTTTTTCTTTCTTTGACTTCAAAATTAATGCGAGTTATTTGTATGTTGCATTTAGTTGGGTTTTTGCTTTTTATCATCAGACAATCACTGTCAGTTTTGGGGATGTTTAGTTCATTTACACTTAATGTAATTATTGATGTGATTGGGTCCTGCCTTCTTTTTGATCAGTATTATTTAATGTTATTTTTTTCTCCATTATTGAACAACTCTTTTTTGGGGGAGAGTTCTAGAGTTAACTTACTGTAGTCTACTTTGAGATAATATAATGTGTCTTTGTATATTGTAAGAAAATTACAACAGTATCCTATTTTCCTCCTCATATTTACACTTTTGCTACTATACACTTTTCTTTCTTTTTTCTTTTTTTTAAGATTTTATTTATTTTGAGAGAGAGCAAAAGCGAGAGAGGTCAGAGAGGGAAAGGGAGAAGCAGAGTCATCACTGAGCGGAGAGCACTATGCCTGGCTGGATCCCAGGACCCTGAGATCATGACCTGAACCAAAGGCAGACACTTAACTATCTGAGCCACCCGGGTACCCCTATACATTTTTCTTTTACATAAATTACAAGCTACAGGTTCACTGTTATTATTTTTGCTTCAAGCTGTACATTACCTTTTAAATAACTTTAAAATGAGAAAACATTTACGTTATTAACTTATTTACAATATCCTGTGCTTTTCATTGCCTTGGGTAAATGCGAGGTTTCATCTAATATTTTCTTCTGCCTTCTTTTAACATTTATTTCAGTGCAGGTTTTCTGGAAACAAATATTTCCAACTTTTAAATTTTTTAACTTTTTTAAAAATTTCATATTCATTTTTGAAAGATTTTTTCTCTGAATATAAAATTCTAGATAAACAGATTTCTTTAAAAAATTTAACACATTAAATGTATCATTCACTGTCTTTTAGTTTGCATTGCTTCTAATGAGAAATTTGTGATTCTTATTTTTGTTCTGTTTTAGTAATAGTTTTTCCCTGTCTGCTTTAAATTTTTTTTCCTTTACTTTTTAGCAATTTCATTATGGTTGGCTTCCATGTGTTTCATTGCATGTATATTCTTTAGAATGTGTGGGCTTATGGTTTTTATGAATTTGGAAGTTTCAGGCCTTTATTTCAATGTGTTTTTGCCTCCCATTCCCATAGGACTCAACTGTATACAGACATTAAATGTTTACTATTATCTACTCAGCCTCTGGTTTTTTTTTTTTTTTCAGTCTTTTTTTCTTTCCATGCTTCATTTTATATAATTTCTATTTCTATTTCTTCTAGATCTTTTTCTTCTGCAGTTTTAATCTTCTGTTAAATGTATCACTGGATAGATTTTCTATCAGGTATTTTCAATCAGAGATATATTTATCTCTATATTTTACATTTGGGTCTTTTAAAATAGCTTCTAGTTTTTTCCTTATCATGGTCATTTCTATATTACATTTTTAAACATGTGAAAAGTATTTAGTTGTTAGTGTTTTTAATATCCGTGCCTGCTAATACCATTACTTCAGTCATTTATGCCTCTGTTTCTGTTGTTTGATATATCTCGTGGTTATGGATCATATTTTCTGCTTCCCGGTAAGTTTCAAAATAAATGCTCAGGTCCAAGGCATTGTGATTATTTTGTTGAGTATTAGGGATTTTGTTATGTTTCTTTAAGTAATGTTGGATACTCTTCTGGCATACACTTAAGTTATTTGGATCTGTGGTAGTTTGCTTTGAAGAATTTTTTGTTGGCACTGGTGTAATTACACCCCATTACAAAGAAATAGCCTTCTGTGAACTTAATTTGATGTTTCCTGTCTTAATGAAAGTTCACCGTTCTGACTAAGAACACAAACTCTACTCCTAGCTGTGTGTGGGCTTTGGGACTGTTTATGCCTCCTGATTTCGGTTGTTGTTTCCCTGTTGAGTTAGTTTCTACTTAGAGATGTACAGATCTGTACTAAGACAAGACTTAAAGAAGTCTCTGGAGATCTTCAGAGCTCCCTCTGCATGGTTCCCTATTCTTTGGTGCTCTGCACCATATTTTCTAAGTAGTTCGTCCTCTCAAAATCTGATCTTTGTCCTCTCAGCTCAGTGAGACCACCAGGCTTTATGTGTGTTCCTCTTCCCTTCGTTGAGTCTTTGAGCAATAAACTGGTATAATTTTAGGGCTCATTTTATTAATTTCCTTCTCATAGAGAGTAGTCTTTAACTGCTTATTGCCAATGTTGGAAAATCATTGTTTTATATATTTAGTCCAGTTTTCTAGTTGTCTAAGGTAGGAGTAGAAATTTAATTTCTGTCCCTCCAACTTGACTGGAAGCAAACATCCTCCAAATCCATTTAAATCCTGCTGTTAACTTTCACTTTTCTTTAATCCTTCTTGTGTCATCGTTCTCCATTTGAATTTTCTATGATCTGTAATTCACAGTCTGTTCAGTCCTTAGGGTTTGTTCTTATTTAATTAATGCCAAGTCTTTTTGCTTTCTAGGATCTAGGATGTACATCCAGCTCTCAACAAGATCATGGTATCATGGGTGAAGGATTATTAATTTAAAAAAAAAGTCTGAACAACTCAAGTGCAAACACTTACATTGTATCAGAGACTCTGTCAAGCACTGACGCCATAATTCTGTATAAGTTCTTACTGAGGTTAAGCGCATTTAATAAATCAAAGGATATTTTTTTCTGCCCAAAATGTTTAAAAGAAAAGCAAAATCTCTGCTTATAATCCTCATATCTTGCTTAGTATTATGTGCCACTCCTGATTCACAGGGTTGACCTTTTTAAAATAATCAAGCATCAATTCACATTTTGTCAGTGGTTCTTATTCTGTCCATGGTCCATTGCAGTTGGGGGCTACTTGAAGCCTTGCAAATTGATGGGACGTTTTGTGTATATATATATGTATGTATGTACATTGGTTCTATACCTTTCTGTAATGGTATAGGGCCCAGTGATACAAAAAAGTTTAACTGTAAGTCAGATTATAACCTAAGCTATTACTTATGCATATATTTTTGATGTGAAGGAATCACTAAAAAATTAATGAAATTATTGATTTTACTTTAACATTTGTTTTATTTGTTGCTTGATGTTCTTATATTTTCTGTATATTTAGAGTTTATAATTACAAAGAAGTGATATGCAGCTTTCAGGGCCTGTTACTCTGTCTTCAGGGATGAAGATAACATTTTTTTTTAAAACTTCCATTAGTTATATAATCCGTACTATTATTCTGAAGAATGGTTGGGAGTAATGACTGGTAAGAGATAACTGGGAATTGTATTTCCCACTGGAGCTTCTAAGGCTCATCAAACGTTTCTGTTACTTCTCTGAAATCTTACTATTATCCAGGGGGAGGTAACTAGAAATAAAAAGTCTTTACCCTGCAATATGCCTTTTCTCTAGGAATGATGATATGGTGGTGATGTTTGTTAATGTGCAGAGTGTATTGATTCAAAGGAAATAATTTGTGAACTGCAAAATGGTACAGTAAAGAACATTAAATCTATATTTGACAGTGTTTCACAGAACATATCTTTGTATTAAAATACATCTTTAAAGCTTTTTTTCCTTTAAAATTGGCACAAAGGAGTTAGCCCTTTTTCCATATTGCTGCAGTGAAAATATGGATATTTGTTATACTTTTATACATTTATTGAGGCGTAACTTAATTTACGCCTCATATAAAAATAAAATAAAATAAAATAAATATAAATATAAAATAAAAAAATAAAAAAATATAAATATAAAAATAAAATAAAATAAAATAAAAATAAAAAAAATAAAAACTCATGCATTTTAATAGTATGATTTTAAGTAACTTTATAGGGTTATACAACCATCAATACATTCTAGTTTTAGAACATTCTCTGTACCCTAAAGTTTTCTCATGCCAATTTTCAGTTAACTCTGCTCCCATTCCCCACCTTGGTAAACCCTTACCTGCTTTCTATCTCTAGATTTTCCTTTTTGGAAACTTCATAAAGATGGAACCATAAAATACGTAATTCTATGCATTTGAATTCTTTAGTATAGTGTTTTTGAAGTTCATCCACATGGTAGCATTATCAGTAGTGTGCTTTTTTTTTTTTTTTTGACCCTAAGGTACATTCTAAATCAACATAGAGATAATAATTACCACTAGCAGGGTATTTTTCTCAGTTTATTTTCAAAACATTGCATATGGATTACATTAGGATTTATTTTTTTGAATACATAATATTTTAGAAAATATTTTGAGGGGATTTTGAAATATAACTGAGTCACGTTTAATAAAGAGAATTATAGGTAACATATTTATGGCATACTCACTCTGCTATAAACATGGGGTTACGTAGATATTGAAGGCACACCTACTGTCCTGAAGCTGTCCCTATGGTAAAACACATGTGCTAATTCTCATGCACACCATTTCATATTCATTTATGTATTGCTGTGTGACAAAACACTCTGTGCTAGTAGATCAAAGCAGGGTTACAGGTTATTAGCCGATGGGCCAAATCTGATCTGTAGCCTGTTTTCCTATGACTTATGAGCTAAGAATCACCTTTACATTTTAAAATAATGTAAAATTGTTTTGTTTTTTTAAAAAAAAAACAACGAAGAATATGTAACAGAGACTGTATGTAGCTTGCAAAGACTAAAATATGGCCCTTTACAGAGAAAAAAAAAAAAAAGAGTTTTTTTCCCTGGTTTAAAAAAAACTACTATTACCTCTAAAGATTCTGTGGGTTGACTTACTCCAGGTAGACGGTTCTTGCTTTGAGTCTGTCATGTCGTGGTAGGCAGTTCTTGACAGGGGCTACAACCGTTGAGCTTGACTGATTGCTCCTTCACATGGCTGTCAGATGGTGTTTGCTGTGGCCTGGAAACTCAGCTGGAAGTATTTACAGGACATCTATGCTTGGCCTTCCCATGTGGCTTGCACTTCATACAGCATGGTATCTGGAGCATCCCAGTGGTAAACATTCTAAGCAATCTATGCGGAAGCTGTAAGGATTTTTGGAAGGTCATGGAGTATAATGCTTCTGCAATCTGCTGAATATACAGCCTCAGCTGAGATCCAATGTGGGTGGGGTCCCGCACTTTGGGGAGTGAATATTGGGAGGTGTGGTTCACTGCAGGAGGCAGAGGAGGGTGGTCTTTGCAGACTAACTTCCACAGCCTTCTCTCTGGATTCTAATGACTCCTTTCCCTCCCAAGTGCAAAATATATTCAGTCCCTCCCAAGACTCCCAAAGTTTTATCTCATTATATTAGCACAGTCAGGTTTAAAGCCTAGCATTTCATTATCTAAATCAGTTCCAGGTGTGAATGAGACTCCTCAAATAATGTGCTTCTTAATCTGAAAATCTGTACATCAAAGAGACAATTTACCTGCCTCCCACACATTCAGCATAGACTGGAGGACATGATTAATACTATAGACATATCCATCTAAAACAGGAAATAGAAGCACATAAAAGTCATTGTTCTACAGCAATGTGAAATCCAGCTGGGTTCAGGTGATAATTCATCCCTCTTTGGTTGCAGGAAACATGTGCTGATTAAGGTCCAATTTTGCCCCCTGGGGTTGTTGACTTCTGGTTTTGGCACTATCCTCCCTCCTGGGCAAACTGAGTCATTCCTTCTTTTCCATAAGAAATGGCCAGGCTCTCAGCTGAGTAAATTTTATAGCTTGCTTCCTGCTCATAGAAATTTGATGCCTGAGATACTTTTTCATTATAGCTGTCTCTTTCAGTACAGGTTGGTACAATTATTTTAAAAATTTGTTCATATTTAAGTATGGAGTTGTTAAGTCTGTTCCATTGCCTATTGTGGGCCCACGCCCACTTTTTTTTTTCTGCGAGGATCCCTTCTCTAGCTCACAGCTGTAAAGAATCCTTGTCTAGTAAAGAGTATCTAGAAGACAAGTCCCTTAGATTCATAGCAGACCTTTTTTCTAGGCAAGAAAATCTAAGGAGCATACTCTTAAGATTTTTGGAAAACATTTTATCTAGCTAAGAGGGTATAGAAGGCATGCCCTTATTATTCTTAGAAGTCATTTTTTTTTTCCTAGTGGAGAAGGTCTACAAGGAATTGCTTTAAATCTTTCTGAAGCCTTAACAAAGGGTTTTTCAGATGCTCTCTCAATCTGAAATTTATCCTGAGACCACATTTTACAAAAAGTGCCCTGATTTGATCTTTGTCCAGATGCCATTCTTACTTTGAGAAAGTTGTGCTGTCTGGAAAGACTAGGTGTGAGAAACAATTCTATATTTTAAATAAGCAAGTCCTTGTTTTTTATATTTCCTTTAAATTCTGATAAAAAAATTTAAGTCTTTTCTGTAGCTGTACTTTCTCTATATTTTTTTCATATCCAGCTCAAATAAAGTAAACCAGTTGGCATTTTTCATATTCTTTCAGGAATAAAAATCCTGAGTTTCAATATCTCATAAACAAATTTTTGATACCCAAACGGTAATGCACCATGGGGAAAATGGTCAGAACAGTGTATCCAGAATGCTGGCAAAATGGAGCGCATTATCTGCAAATTTTAAAACCAACTGAAATGATCTGAAAGTCATTCTTTGTATTATCACCATTGAACAGCAATTCTAAATGTCACTGGGAAAATTCTCTGGTGGGGAAGGCCACTTCACTACTCTCTCTTGTGGTTATGTTAGCATATATCACTTTCATGGTTATGTTAGGCTATAGGGCAAGAGGGGTTTCATAGATGTAATTAAGGTTTCTAATCGATTGAGTTTAATCAGAAGTAATATCCTGGTTATCCTGGTTGGGCCTGACCTAATCAGATGAGCTCCTTCTTAACAGGGAATCTAGAGGTTAGAGACAGAAGGCAGAGATATGCAGTCCTGCTCACCTTGAAAACACATGCATTCAGGTCATGAAGCGCCTATGAGGGCCATGGGACTTTGGCCTGAAGAGACCCTGACAGAGAATCAAACATACAAATATTGTGAGATAATAAATAGATATTATTTCAAGCCATTACATTTATGGTAATTTGTGATACATCAATAGAATATTAATCCATTTGGTTTATTTATTTATTTAACATATCACTTTATTTATTTGTTTGTTTATTTTCTATGTTCCATGATACGTTGTTTGCATGTAACACCCAGTGCTCCATGCAGTATGTGCCCTTCTTACTATCCATCACCGGGCTCACCTATCCCTCCACCTCACCTCCCGTCTAAAACCCTCATTTTGATTCTCAGAGTCAGACTCCGGGAATCTATTTGGTTTAAATTTTGTTATGTTATGATTTTCTCTAGGATAATCGTTAGGAATGTTGAATGATGTTAAATCGTTAGGAATGTTAAATCATAAAATTCATTCCACTGTAACATAATTACCAACTATTTAAGTGTTAAATTTCTAAAGTGGAACAAAAATGCTTTGGGACATAAACATAACATCCTTTGGAAATATGATGAGGAGGAGCACCTGGGTGGCTCAGTGGGTTAAGCCTCTGCCTTCAGCTCAGGTCATGATCCCGGGGTCCTGGAATCAAGTACCGCATCGGGCTCTCTGCTCAGCGGGGAGCCTGCTTCCCTTCCTCTCTCTCTGCCTGCCTCTCTGCCTACTTGTGATCTCTGTCTGTCAAATAAATAAATAAAATCTTTTAAAATTAAAAAAAAAAATGATGATGAGGCAGTTACTTATCCCTGAACGTTTTGAAGCAATCTGTATCATGTTGACATTTGAACTAGGCCTTTAAGGATGAGTAACAGCTAGCCTGGCTGACAAAAGGAGGAAAGGATATTTCTAGAATGAACAGCATGAGTTGCCCCTCTGATTGGAAGTCAAATGCTTGGGATTATGGAAAAGAAACAGATTGAGCATTACGGTGACTTTAATATATAGTTAAGTTTACTGCCAAGAATCTAATTTTAACAGATACAATATTTTGTTTGAGTTTATGGATAAAAACAATGTTTTAGAATTATGGATACCTACAGAAGAAAAGGGCTGGAAAAAAGTAAAATCTGTTGTGTTTCTGGACTTTATTAATTAATATCACCTAAAGTATCAAGGTGGGACAGGTCAAAGGATCTGGAACCAAAAGTAATACACATTTACTGACCTATAATGATTGTCTTCATACAAATAATAATCTATCCAACTTTAAAGGGCTGCATGTTTTATATACATACATAGGCTAAAATAAAACGTTTTATAAGAAATCATGAGATTTGTGGTGTATATTGAGATGCTGCTTTGTTTAAAATACTGTCAGTTTTCACTATATACCCTATTTAAACATATAACCCATAATAAAATTATTTCACATTTGAAAATCTTGTATCAATTATAAAGAAATGCATTACTTAATCATAATGCATATGAAAACCAATTCAGATTAAACAGGAAGTTTGAAATATTTATTTCATTGTGTATCACTTTTATGTGAAATCAGTTAAAAAGCAAAAAATGCAGTGACAAAAATTTAACAAATTCTGGGCATGCAACAACAATATTGAGATACTAAGCTAAAAGTAACAGGTTATTGTGTTCTTTCCTCTAATTTAACAGTGCTGCAGAGATGAGCCAGGTACTTGTGCAATCAGCATGAGGAAACTGTGAGTTATAAATAGTTCAACTTCAAGATTAAGTTTTGATAGTGGAGCTACATAGTGGCGTTACATGACAGGGCCCACATTTTTTGTCTCTTCATCCCCTTATCTCGATTTTAAATTTGACTGCTTTTTTTCTTTAACTATGATGGCTTCTTTTTTTCTGGGGTGAGGAAATTGAGGCTCAGAGAGAACATTATGGAATCACTGACTCTCCTATTTAGAATGGAACACAGAGGTCTGTAAGTCACAAGAATACTGGTGTGATATCCTGGTAATGCTGAAGATGTGATTACCTCTTAGAGCCTAAGGTATCGTTAGCCTTGATATCTAGAAAGTATTCTCATCTTGAATCAAAAAACACTTGGAGGCACAATCATTAAGTCTAATATCTTTTGCATAAGGCAGCCTGTCAAATATGTAAAAATTGCTCTTATCATTACAGTCCACTATCCACTAGGCTAATTATTCAGGTAGGCCAATGGTTGAGTAAGGGTTAAAATTCATGTCTCATTCTTCCCATATTTTATTTTTTACCTCCACTCCCATGCTGTCTGGAGGGCAACTCAGGTTGTATAAGTAGGAAAAGGCAACTTGTCACTGCCTTCTGTGAAAATCTTACCATAAGTTTTTACTAATATTTTTATATAGTTGAATTTTCAAAAAAATACAATATAAATGTTCATCCAGAAATAATAGAAATTATGTGATATTAGAAGTTATGTTAGCCTAGGGATGCTTGGGTGGCTCAGTTGGTTGGATGACTGCCTTCGGCTCAGGTCATGATCCCGGAGTCCCGGGATCGAGTCCTGCATCGGGCTCCCGGCTCCACAGGGAGTCTGTTTCTCCCTCTGACCTTCTCCTTGCTCATGCTCTCTCTCACTGTCTCTCTCTCTCAAATAAATAAATAAAATATTTTTAAAAAAAGAAGTTATGTTAGCCTATAGAATGAAGAACTTTACAACTTATGGAAAGCATCAAAGCCAGTTTAGCCAGCTTTCTAAGACTACTGGGTGTACCCCTTCTAGGAAAGAATGAAGGAATATATTGCATTTAAACCTGCTTCCTATCTGATCAACTATAGCAGTCATGCCATACTACAGATTGGCCCGTGCATTTTTTTTCACTTTATTGTAATGGTCACTTATGAAACAATTTAAAGCCACTAGATAGGAAAATATCATGACTATACTTTTCTAAACTGTCCAGGGTATATAATAATACTTGCAAAGACTTTTTTAGCCAGAACATTATGACAGTCCTAACAGTTGACAGATGTGATTTGCTCCTGTCTTGTCATGGTTATTTTGAATGGGGAAAGATGTGCCAGTAGAGGAGAATGTCTGCCAGCTAATTAAGCACTCTAGATGTCTTATCCACCTTGCTGGCTTCCTGAAAATAGTATGGTTCTGTATACTCAGGTTTATTTGGCATGAAAAAATGGCAGTGCCTTTTACATTTGAACTGGTATATGTAAAAATCTATATTACAATGTGCTATGGTTTGAATGTATGTATTCCCCTGCCCCCATACTCATGTGTTGACAATCTAATGCCCAATGTAATGGTATTAGGAGGTGTGGGTCCTTTGGGAAGTGTTTAGGTCAGGAGAACAGAGCCCACATGAATGTTATTATGCCCTTATAAAAGAGGCCCCAAAGAGCTAGCTTGCCACATTTGCCTAAAATACAATGACAAATCTCCTACTGGAAGAAGGCCCTCAGCTGACACTGACCATGCTGGCACCTTGATTTCAGACTGTGCCAGCCTCCAGGACTGTAAGAAGTACATTTCCGTGTGTGTGTGTGTGTGTTTTAACTAAAACAGTTGACAATTTTATTTTCACATTTCACAAGACAAATGAAAATTGCTTTTTAAAATTTTTTTAATCGCACTACTCCCCTGCCAAAACTATTCTCTCTCTCTTTTTTTTTAAAAGATTTTATTTATTTATTTGACAGACAGAGATCACAAGTAGGCAGAGAGGCAGGCAGAGAGAGAGGAGGAAGCAGGCTCCCCGCGGAGCAGAGAGCCTGATGCAGGGCTTGATCCCAGGACCCCGAGATCATGACCTGAGCCGAAGGCAGAGGCTTAACCCACTGAGCCACCCAGGTGCCCACTATTCTCTCTTTGATAGGAAAGAGGAATAAGTCTTCCTTGTCCTGCTATTAAATAACAGCTCCTCATCTGTCTGATCTTGAGTCATTACTTGCCATGTGGGTACCGTCATGGGATGGGCAAGAGATCTCATCACTGGGGATCCTGGCAATGCTGGCATGTAGCTTCCCATAGGCAAACTCATTCCAGGAGCAGGTCCCACTGGCATCATCCCAGAAGGAGGAGAGCCCATCACTGGCATCATGGGAGGGCCCTCCATATGGGGTATTGGCATTGTATGAAGGTGAGGTGGATCCGGAGACTGGGGGGTAGTGGGATCCTTGCCCATGCAGGAGTAGGAGGTCTCTTTCTTTATTGAAATATAGCAGTTGTTTTGTCGTTCAGGCTCTGGGCTTGTTCTTCCAACCATTTCTGAGAGTAGTCTTTCACATTCTCTTTGTGTTTCCCACCGATGCCATGTTTCTCCTTCACAGACGGGCAATCCTGGGTGAGATTTGTGTTGTAGTGGTCACAATAAAATATAGGCATGTTGCTCTCAAGTTTCTGTTTTTTATATGCTACACATTCTGTGGTATTTTATAGCCCACATGAACTAAGACACAGCACAAAAGAAACTGTAAATTATGTTCAAGGTAGATTTATATTTCTTTAATTTGTATTTCATTAATTTTAACATATTTCATATTCCTGTCTACACCTCAAAGTCCAATGTAAATGCCACAAAGTATGGTATGTCTGACTATCGGAAAGGATCAATTTAAGCCTAAAGAATAAATAATACATTCCCATAATTATATGCCATTTTCACCATTTTCAATAAAGAAAAGGAAAATGCCTCATTATTGCACCATATAACATAATAAGGGCATTGTAGAAATAATGTTTATAAGTAATCTTATGTGGAATACTGAAATGGGTTTATAGTAAATCAACAGTTCAATTTTTAGAAGTATATAATTTTGCTATGTTCTTGTCAGGGAAGAAATTGTAAGGAATTATGAAGAAAAGATCACTTCTAGCTCC
This sequence comes from Mellivora capensis, assembly GCA_004024625.1. Lineage (NCBI taxonomy): Eukaryota > Metazoa > Chordata > Mammalia > Carnivora > Mustelidae > Mellivora > Mellivora capensis. The sequence continues at coordinate 11,238 of PISX010004646.1, read as the reverse complement.
ATATGTCTAGGTTTCCAGAATTTTATTCTAAACGCTATAAGCAAAAATAAAAACATCTGAACCAGGACTGTGAACTGAATATTCTTGTGAATGTTTAGTTTTCAAAATAAGCAGTCTTAATCTGGGAATATTGGTCTTCTAGAGCTATCTAACAAATTTAAACTAGACAAATGTGGAAAGCTGTGGACTTGGAAGATGAGATACACAAAAACCAAAATAATAGAAAAAATCTTTAGTGAGTTTATGGAGCTCAGTAGTCCTTTCCCCCTTTCATCTCTTCTTTATTGCTCAGCTGGTTGCACAGAGTAGCAATTACAGAGATTGCCTTTCTCCTCTATCTCTTCTTGTGGTTGACTCATTTCCCCTGCTTAGAAACATTCAGAGGCCTTTTGTCTGAAGCAAGGAAATCTTTACCTTTCTGTCATTAAATGAGACTTTTATATTCATATGCCGTACACACACAGCTTCATAAATGTCTTAACCAGCTCTGGTTCTTCGAAGCATTATATTTAGTTATTTATTTGACAGAGAGAGATCACAAGTAGACAGGCAGGCAGAGAGAGAGAGAAGGAAGCAGGCTCCCTGCTGAGCACAGAGCCCGATGCGGGACTTGATCCAAGGACCCTGAGATCATGACCTGAGCTGAAGGCAGCAGCTTAACCCACTGAGCCACCCAGGCACCCATGAAAGCTGGTCTTATCTTTCTCTTCCAATTCACTCCTTTTATTGTTGCTTATCTAAAGAATGAGACCACCCAGTGACAGAAGCCAAAAGCACAAGATCAAGCCCGACACCCTTTTCTCTCTCCATTGTCACCCTTTATTCAGTGCTTTAACAAATCTTGCCAGAATTTCCTTTTAAATGTTATTTGACCTTGCCCCTTTTTTCTCCATCTCCACCGTAATCACTAACACCCTTATCTAAGCTATCATGATCTTTTGCTTGGATGATGATATCACATCCTATCTATCTGCATTCACTCAGTCTTAATTAGTTCTTTTTTAAAAACTTCGTTTATTTATTTTAGAGAGAGAGTGTGTACAAGCCGGGGGGAAGGGGAAAGAGAGGAGAGAATCTCAAGAAGACTTCCCACTGGGCACGGAGCCTACTGTGGGGCTTGATCTCATGACCTTGAGATCATGACCTGAGCCTAAATCAAGAGTCAAAAGCTCAACTGACTGCACCACCCAGGCGCCCTTCAATTAGTTCTTTATATTGAAGTTGTTAATTTTATTATATTGCCATCCCCCCCCCCCCATTTAAAATCTTTCAATAATTTCCCACTGTTCTTTGGATAAAGAAGATCTCTTTCAGGGGCACCTGGGTGGCTCAATGGGTTAAGCCTCTGCCTTCAGCTTGGGTCATGATCCCAGGGTCCTGGGATCGAGCCCCGCATCAGGCTCTCTGCTCAGTGGGGAGCCTGCTCACCCCCACCCCTGCCTGCCTCTCTGCCTACTTGTGATCTCACTCTCTCTGTCAATTAAATAAATAGAACATTAAAAAAAAAAAAGAAAATATCTTTTAGATGACTTGTTAGACCCTACATGGTCTGTAACAACCAAAGAAACACTTTCGTTTCTTTGCCCCATTCACAATGCACTCTTCAATCCCTTGTATCCCATATATTTTCCCAAAAGACCTCTTTATTTATTTCTAGTTCTCAAATCGCAATACAAGCATTGCTTTCTCAGTGTAGCCTTTTCTATCTCCATGATAACAGTTTTCCCATGATGGTCTTTTAGGATCCTGGTAACTCTTGTTTTTAGCATTTCCTCCAGTTAGTACTTGACATTTTTTATCGGTGATTATAAAAATCTCTGCTAGTCAACTGTTAGTTCCACCAGGAAAGACATTAAGATTTTTGTTCTTTATTATTATATAATTAATGTTCAAGAAATAATTGTATGACTTAATGCCTCCTATGTTAGTAGCCAACTTCTTTCTGGAGAGTTTATAACTCTGGACTCCGTCCTACTTTTACAATCCTGCTTTTGACCCTTCAGTCCTGGCATTTGCTTCTTGGTCTCTCTCATTCTTGACTCTAAGCTTCCTTCTAAGGACTCAATTGTATTTGCCCTCTGCCACTGTATTCTCAGATAATGTAGACTGATAGTACACCTAGTCTGCCACAATTCTAGAATTTGGACAGAGTCTTGTAGCTACTTAAAGTTGCCATTCTCCTTTTCCCTTAAGAAAATCTTGCATCTGTGCCTTTTATACTCAGTTTACATCAAGTCTAGAGCATGTGCTCAATAAGATTTTTGAATGTATTGTTTGCCTCCTTATTTATAGCCTTCTTCTTTCCATATAATTATAGTACTCCTCAGTCTCTTTGCTCCTTTGAATTTTCTTTATTTCTTATGCTTCTGATAACTCATCTATAATTATAGCTTTATTTTTAGCAGCTTTATTAAGATATTATTCACATACCCATATAATGCACTATTTAAAGTGTGCAATTCGATAGCTTTTAGCATATTCACAGGGTGCATATCCATTACCACAATCATTTTTTATAAAATTTTCATTACCTGAAAAATAAACCACTTACTCCCCAACCATCACCCTGTAATCTCCCACCTCTTTCCTGCAGCTCTAAGCGATGACAAATCTACTTTCTGTTTCTATAGATTTGCCTATTCTGGACATTTCTTTTAATTGGGATCACACAATATGTAGATCTTTGTGACTGGCTTTGTAGACATGGTTTAAACTATATCACTATGTAATTTCTCAATAATTTATTTCTAGACATAATTCCTCTTCTGAATTCTAGTACTGATTTGACAAATATGTGGTCTATATAAATCATTCTTACTGCAGCATAACATACCTAAAGTAGAATTGGTGACTTGAATTTTTAGTTAGCTTGTCTTTCTTTCTTTCTTTCTTTCTTTCTTTCTTTCTTTCTCTCTTTCTTTCTTTCTTTCTAATATTTTATTTATTTATTTGTCAGAGAGAGAGAGAGCACAAGCAGGCAGAGTGGCAGGCAGAACAGGGAAAGGGAGAAACAGGCTCCCCACTGAACAAGGAGCCCAGTGCAGGTCTTGATCCCATGACCCTGGGATCATGACCTGAGCCTGAGCGGAAGACAGATGCTTAGCTGACTGAGCCCCTTAGATGCTCCAACCTGCCTTTATTTCTTATTTCTGTCAAGGCACATGACATCACAGGCATGTTCTCTCCTCAAACTCATGCTTGCTGTAACCCCATCTGTTCAGCACTGAGTATGTAGGTGTTTGTTAAATGCCTTTTGAATGAATGAGTGATTTGATAGATGCATCGGTTACTTTTTGTTCAGGCTCATAACAGTTGGCTAGGCCTTCATTTCCTCAGGCCTGCTTCCTAGAGTCTTTCTACCCCCATTAGCCTCCGATTCATTATTCTCAAAATATCACTTTCCTATTTTGCATATAGTTATTGAATTTTGGCTGAAAAAGCAGACTCAGGTAATTCAAAGAATATAAGATTTAATATTATAGGGTCTGGATCCTAATTTAATAACTTTCCAACAGTGTGATTATGGATAGGTCACTTCAACCATTTTTTGGACTCAAGTGCCTTATCCATAAACTGGGAGAGATGACATTAGAATTGCCTGTCCAACAGGAGATGGAGACACTTGTAGTACCTGCCATGGTACCTGCTATATTTCAGGTACTCAAAATATTGGTGGTTGGGGCACCTGGGTGGCTCAGTGGGTTAAGCCTCTGCCTCTGGCTCAGGTCATGATCTCAGGGTCTTGGGATTGAGCCCTACATTGGGCTCTCTTCTCAGTGGGAAGCCTGCTTCCCCCTCTCTCTCTGCCTGCTGCTCTGCCTACTTGTGATCTCTCTCTCTTTCTGTCAAATAAATAATAAAATCTTTAAAAAAATATTGGTGGCAAAAGATATTTGAATGAAATTGTGTGTTATAAAATACTCTCTAATTTACAAGGATTAATTTATTAATTCAATTAACCCTGTTTCAAGCTCTGAGAAACAAATAAAAGGTCTAAACCAGTTTCTAGGAGCAAGAAATTTTGTAACCCATTGGCTTAATACAAAGTTGGATGATACACTTTCATTAAAATGCAGTGGTTCAATGAGGAAACAGTTCAGTGTTTCAAATGTTGGAGTATGTTCTTCAATGAGTTTTGAAAAGATTGGTCCCTTACTTGTGTTTGTACAGCCTGGCTCCAGAAGCTAGGCTACTCTTAACAAGGGTGGTCCTATAAATTGAGAGGTCTTAGAGCCTTCTCTTAGGGCTATATAAGCTATCAGGACCTGCCCTTGATCTTGCTGCTGTTGTCCCGTTGAGACCCCCTGGCAACTGAGTTGTTTCTTCTTTGCAGAAGCAGCCAGGATCCTTGGGCACTTGTAGATGGCTAGAATCATTCTCTCCCCACAAGCTCTCTTGTCAGCAGCAGAAACTATATGAGTAATGAGTGATAGTAATTCTCTTGGACTAGATCCCTTCCTTTTCCCTTAAGGCTCTGGAAGCAGGTTATGAATCTATGCTAACTGTGGAAAGAATCACTCATTTTGAGATAAACAATTGCTCTGGAAGTTAGAATTTAGTTTTAATCATACTAACAGATTCTCAGTTACTTAAATTACTGAAATATTCCTGGGATCCCTTTGATAGGGCTCTATCATTTGGTCTTCATAAATTTTTATAATCTATTTGCTACTTTATTTTCATATTAACCATATGATCCATGAAAACTCATTGTCTCACTGGCCCTCAGACATGACTTTTTCTTTTTTATCTTTTCACTCTTTTTTCTTTACACAGAAATGATTTTGCTTTTTTTTAAATTGAGGTATATTTGGCATATAACATTTTATATTTTTGAGATATACACCATGATTTGGTATTTGTATATACTGTGCAATGATCAGTACAATAAATGTAGTCAAAATTTGTTACCAGAGTTACCAGAAAATATTTTTTTCTTATGATAAGGACATTCAATATATCCTCTCTTAACAATTTTCAAATACACAATATAGTATTATTACCTATAGTCATTGTGGTATACATTGCATCCTCATAATTATTTTGTAACTGGAAGTTCCTACCTTTTTAACTGGAAGTTCCTACCTTTTGACCCTCTTCACCCATTTCATCCCACTCCCACCTTTGGCAACCCAACCTCACACCCTTTTTAAACCCACTTCTGCATGCAGGGATTATTTTCCCCTTACTATGAAGCTTTCTCTGATCCTGGTGGTTTACAATCATCTTACCTCTTTTTAAACTCTGCAGAATTTATATTCATCAGCGTATTTTTTTTGGCACTGGGCCTCTTCCCCAGTGAGATTATAAAACTCTCAATAGTTGTTTTTTTTTTGTTTGTTTGTTTTTTTAAGATTCATTTATTAATTATTTGAGAGAGAGAGAGTATGTGGTAGGCAGGGGCAGAAAGAGAGAGAGAATTTCAAGAAGACTCCCCACTGAACATGGAGCCAGACATTTAGCTCAGTCTCATGACCCCGAAATCATGACCTAAGCCAAAATCAAGAATCACATGCATAACCAATTGAGCCACTCAGGTGCCCCAAAACTCTCAATAGTTTTAAAATCTTTTTGCCCCACGAGTGTCTAACATGCTATGAACACAGAGTGCAGTCAATACCTGTTTTTGTACAGATAAATAGCTGATTGCTGTAAATAGCGGGGGGAAAAAAAAAAGATGCCATTAAGAACAACTCTCTTGAAGGTTGATTCAAGCAATTTTACTAAAACTTATTGAAAAAGGACTTAATTTTAAAACCAGAGACAGAAAAACACCTAAGAACAATGAAACAGTTTATCAGTTAATTGAATTCTGAAATTAATCACTTTTGTATGCATGCAATGTCCCTGTTTCTAGTCGAAGTTCAAGTAAGAATGCCAGCGTTGAATTCAAATAGAGGTTTGGCGAAGGAGCAACTAACTCAAGGTCAGCAACAGGCTAAATGCGCTGTTGGTCTGCTTCCCAGTCAGTATCATGGAAGTTACAGGTGTAGCTAAAAGGTCACTATGATACCCCACAATTTGCATTATTAAGCCTTCTGGGAATATGATCCTACATCATGCCATCTCCTAGACTACTTAAGTCTTTAAAGCAATGAGATTTTATGACCTCGGGAAACCAACTCCTGCAGCATAGAAGAATGACAACACCAATGACACTGAGCATCCTTTTAAAATATTGACAGTTGAAAGCTGTATCTACGTGACAGAAACCTAAGCAGAGATAGATAGACTTTCATTTACTGGGCACTCTAAGTCAAATCAATTAATATTGATTAATTGGTCTTGTATCTAATTCAGTGGTGTTCTTTCCACCTAGGTAAAATCATCGAACTGTTATGTGTGTGTGTCTGTGGTAATGATGTTGAGACCTGTGATCTCCAACTGCCACTAGCCCAGCGTTGTGGATGTTTTAGGAAAGTAGAGGGGGCGCCTGGGTAGCTCAGTTGGTTAAGCATCCGCCTTCACTCAAGTCATGATCCCAGGGTCCTGGGATTGTGTCCTGCACAGGGCTTGTTTAGTAGGGAGCCTGCTTCTCCCTTTCCTTCTGCAGCATCCCCTGCTTGGGCTCGTGTGCTCCATCTCTCTCTCTCTCTCTCTCTGTCTATGTCAAATAAATAATTTTTTTTTTTTTTTTTAAAGAAAGAAGAGTAGAAAGCTTTCCCCCTAGGAAAATAGGACTGCAAACCTCACTTGAGAACTTTTGTTAACCTGGCGATTGAATCCAAGACTATTTTGGTTTGTTTATTAAGCAGAATGTTCTGAAACACTGATATGTCCATTACTCAATTTTTAAACTCATTTTTATTTTGAATGCGATAAATGACAAAATTGTGAATATGATCTTGTATTGAATGTGCATACAAGGTATTCTAAATCCATCACGTTATTATCTACTTAAAAAAGAAATCATGATCATGTTCCCTGAACTCTGATTCTTACCCCAGGGGTATCTCTATGAAAGCCAGGTCAAATGTCTTATGCATACAAATTTCAGAATCTGTCCTAGGTGAGGAACAGAGAATATTAGATTGGATTTATATCTATGAGACAGCCAACCATTTATCCTGAGATGGGGTGGGAAGAATCCTAGGTTTTTACTCTAACCTTTTGAAATGTAAATGCATCTTTCCAAGAGTAACTATTAACCATGGGTGTTTCCTACTTTATGACCTAGATCTATTTCCAGGTTCTAGATTCTTACTTTTTGAAATATAAACAGAGAAACAGTGCTTCCTGTCATCTTGGGGCTTAACCTAGGGACCTAATTCAAAGCATTTGGCACTCCTGGGTTAGAGCAATTAACTCCAGATCTAATTCTCGTGGTATGTGAAGAGTAAAATGTTTCTAAGGGCACTGAAAGCATACATTCCCTACCATATGTCGTATACTTTTCTGTGTCTTAGGAATTTATGGCTTTTCACAGGAGTGCTGAGAAATATAGGGGCATTTTTACCTCCTCTCAGGCTAGATTTGGAGATAGGTGCTTTTCACTATATTACTTGATTATCACAAGAAGTCTGCATGGTAGCTATGAGTTTGATACTTTTTAAAGTTGAAGAAAATGGGACTCAGCAAGTTTAAACAACTGGCCCAAGATTGTGAAGCTAGAACAGTTATTGGTTTGGTTTAAAAAAAAAAAAAAAAGAATTCTGCCTTGTTCCAAGCCCATCCTCTTTCTAGTATACCAAAGGAAAGTTAAGGAGGACAATTTCAAGGCATCTCTTGTCCAAAGGTTTCTTTGACAAAACAGGCTTCATTTTATTTATTACTTTCACTTTATAGGAAGTTAAAAACCTAGGGAAATATGAATCCACATTTGGTACCTGGTATTTGGGAGAAAAAAAACAACATGAAACTTTTCTTATAATTTTCAAGGGATAATTTTATAAGTATCTGATATCAGAAAGGTGACCTTTCTAAAACCAAAACTACTACAAATGTGTTATTAGGTGGCTCTAGTTACTTCCTCACATGAACACATTTTCTCTACCTGTTCCATGTTTTCCCATTTTTCCAAGTTAACAAGAATAGACCTTGTTTAAGAGCCAAGATAAGTACTCCTAATAAATTATACAATAGCACATCACACATCTGAGAGAAGTTTTCCACATATCTGGAGCCCAAGGATAGAATTTAAATAAAGGAAACATGCGAAAGCTGGAATGCTAGGTATAGTTACTATACTACTGGTGCTTTTTTAGCCTGAAGTCAAATGCAAGACAAGAGACAGTATCTTTCTTCTCGAAATAAAGAATTCCTATAACTTGAGCAGAGAGATCAAGCAGCAAATTTCCTTATTTCCTTAGTATACATCCCTCACTCCAGAATAAGAAAAAAGAAATTGATCAAATGAAATCAAAACCAAACACAACAAAACATAGTGGCTTTATAAGATATGATTAGTATTTCCTTTGTCTTTTTCAAGATGGAAAAACTATTCTTAAACTAATAACTTTTCCAATTATTTAGAGTCTTAGAAATATTTTTGGACACCAAATGACATAATATTTGATATTCCTCAAACTATATAGTTTTATATTTTAAATGTGAGTAACAGGAAAACCTGTGGAAAGTCAAATGGTCAACAGCTCAAGGACTCATTTGAAGAAGAAAGAATAATATGATCTGAATTAGTATTGAAATCTTGCCTTTTTTTTTTAATTTGACGTGCTATTTGGGGGGAAGGACGGGTGAAAAAATATGAATATGTATATATTTTCTTGATCCTCCCCCTAAAATTACACATATCAGAGAAACAAATATAAAAACATACATCTGAGGTTCTAAAATTTGTATTTTAGGTTCTATTTGCTTGTAAAGCACTTATCAAGACTGTTTTTAGAAAGTGCTACATGTTATAAATAGCTGAGAGAATTTTGTGAACAGGGAAATGAGGGAATATATTTCTCTTCCAGATAAATACTCTACCTAGGCACTTTTCAAATCTGCTTTATGGTGAAGCTTTCCATCACACAAAGCCCTTCAGGCTGATCTTCTATGCCTCAGAACCTCTAAGTACTAGAATCTCCCTGATTTTTATTCCTCAAATTTAGGTCCTTAGATACATACCCATTTGCCTTTATCAAAGAGTATATTAAGTTGACTCATAATTTGCAAGTTTTGTCTTCTTGGTTGAAAATCCCTTGACATCATGCATTTTCTCTTACATTCTGTGTTGCTCTACATAAAACCCAGTGGGACTAAGATGTTATTTGCAGAAAGAATTGTTGAAAGAAGCTTGTGGAATTATGAAACTTAAGTCATCAGACCTGAATGAAACATGTTTAAGCAATTCACTTAAATAGATTTCTCCTTCAGAAATATTCCAAAAGTAGTGGACAATAATGGGGATGGCTCTCATTAAGTATCAAATATATAATGCCCTTTGTCCTTGACCTTGGGAAAATCAGTATGTTACATTGACAGGTATAACTAGCTAGGCATAACATTAAGAAGTTTAAAAATGTTAATATGCAAGACACCTGGGTGGCTCAGTTTGTTAAGCGGCTGCCTTCGGCTCAGGTCATGATCCTAGGGTCTTGGGATCGAGTCCCACATCTGGCTCCTGGTTCATCGGAGAGCTTGCTTCTCCCTCCCACTCTGCCTGCTGCTCTCCCTGCTTTGTACTCTCCCTCTCTGTTAAATGAATAAATAAAACCTTAAAAAAAAATCTCCCCCCTCAAAAATGTTAATATGCATCTGCAAAAGAATGAAACTGGACCACTTTCTTAAACCATACACAAAAATAAATTCAAAATGGATTAAAGACCTAAATGTGAGATCTGAAACCATAAAAACCCTAGAAGAGAACACATGAAGTAACTTCTTTCACATCAGCTATAGCAACTTATTTTTTAGATAGGACCCCTGAAGCAAGGGAGGCAAAAGTAGAAATAAACTATCATAACTACATCAAAATAGAGAGCTTCTGCAGAACAAAGGAAACAACAAAACTAAAAGGTATCCTACAGAATGAGAGAAGATATTTGCAAATAACATATCTAATAAAAGGTTAGTATCCAAAGAACTTATAACAAACTTCTAAAACTCCACACCCTCCCAAAACAAATAATCTAAAAATGGGCAGAAGATATGAACAGGCATTTCTCTGAAGAAGACATACAGGTGGCCAACAGACACATGAAAAAATGCTCATCATCACTTACCATCTGGGAAATGCAAATCAAAACTACAATGAGACATCACCTTAAACCTATAACAACAACTAAAATCAACAAAAGAAACAACAGGTGTTGGCGATGATGTAGAGAAAAAGGAACCCACTTGCAATGTTGGTAAGAATACAAACTGGTGCACCATTCTGGAAAACAGTATAAAGGATCCTCAAAAAGCTAAAAATAGAATTACTCTAAGATCCAGGAGTTGCACTACTGGGTATTTACCCAAAGAATACAAAAACACTAATTGAGAGGGATACATACAGCCCTATGTTTATTGCAGCATTACTTACAATAGTCAAAGTGTTCATTGATAGATGAATGGATAAAAAATAATATTCCATCACATATATATATATGTGATGGAATATATATATTCCATCACATATATATATATATATATATATATATATAATATTCCATCACATATATGTGATGGAATATTATTCAGCCATAAAAAAGAATGAAATTTTGCCATTTACAATGACATGGATGGAACCAGAGAGAATAATGCTAAGCAAAATAAGCCAGTCAGAGAAAGACAAATGCCATTTGATTTCACTCATATGTGGAACTTAATAAACAAGCAAAGAGGAAAAAGAGAAACCAAGAAACAGACTCTTAACTATAGAGAACAAACTTATGGTTACCAGAGGGGAAGTGAGTGGGGGGATGGGTTAAATAAGTGAGGTGGATTGGAATGCCTCAGTGGCTCAGTTGGTTAAGCATCTGCCTTCTGCTTGAGTCATGATCCCGGGCTACTGGGGCTCCTTGGTTAGTGGGGAGCTTGCCTCTGCCTCTGCCTGCTGCTCCCTCTTTTGTGTGCTCTCTCTCTCTGACAAATAAATAAAAATGTTTAAAAAATACAAGTGATGGGGATTAAGGAGTGTACTTGCCCTGATGAGCACTGGATGATATATGGAATTGTTAAATCACTATATTGTACACCTGAAACTAATATAGCACTGTATGTTAACTAGAATTAAAATAAGTTAAAAAGAAAAAAGAAGAAAGGATAAAAAAAACGATGTTAGCACACATCAATGCATATCAATAG